>JASANE010015894.1:0-89156 GCA_030248225.1 Trileptium ribeirensis
CTCATGCATGCCCATAAATCGGTTGGGAAAAACGCTCACAACTCATTAACCAATGAACAAACTGAGCTCATTTTACTATCATTCGACTCAGTTCAAATAAATGAAATTTGAAAAGTTTTCCGGCAATTTTGCTATATCTAACCTAAAAGTAACTGGAATGGCCACTAGATATCTGCAAATTACAACGATATGTGAATAAATTTTAAAACCTGCACAACTAGCTAACTATATATTAAACCGGACTTAAACAATTTAAAATGAGTTTGTGTTAATTTATGCACGGGAAGGTCGCCAGTTTTGAAGGCCGATAAGATAGGAGGCGAAAAATAGAAGAAAATTAAATATGTATTTAGAATTGCTCTGCACAAACTATGATGAAATGACAAAAATGTTGAATATATAGATCCATTACGAGTTTATGGAAAACTTAGATACGCGTTATGTATCAAACACAGCAAAAACGTTGAGTCAAATTTTGACCACTGAGTCATTTTTTTAAAGATAAGCTTGAGTATTGCTTTAACTCAATTCGAGTCAAATTTTGACTTGAGTAAATTTGTCAAACTTGCCGCATTGGATTCTCAGTTCATTGTTTATGCGAAAAGATTGATAGGTTGCTTCCTCCCACTCAAACAACATTTAATAATTTCCATGACTGATAAGTAGTAAAGAATGATTAATACAAAAGTAATGTATATCAGTATTTAAAATTCCCTATATATTTCGGTAATTCTTACTGTCCATTATAATCAGGCAAATATTCCTTGTTATAATAAGAAAAAAGTTCCGTTATATGTAAGAAATTTTCCCTTGCTAGTATAGTTGGAAACTATTCCTGTTATTATCACAAGAAAAAAGGTCTTTCATATGTAGGAATAAAGTCGTAAGTAAAAATTTGGTGAACAGTAAGAAAATTAGCACAGAATATTCAGTACTAATTTCTTTTCAGAAATATTTCCCACAGATTTTAGTAGATAGAAACGTGGGTTTTACCCCTTTCCTCCGAACCTCAACCTGAGAGTGGTTGCGGAAGAAGATGGGACGGCGCCCAAACGATGTAACAGGACGGTAGAGCCTGTCACAAGTTCGCGAAGAATGATTATAGATTTCGCCAAAAAAATCTAGAACATTGTCACAAGGTCGATCTGTCTGTAAAAGACCTGAAAAAATTCGAAAACAAAGTCAGGTACAAGCCTCAGCTCGTTCGTTCCCTTCACCACCTGACAAAAGTCGATAACACTGTCATAGTATTGCACTATGACCAAAACTTAACGTTACACTAACTACGATAAAGCACAAATACTCATGTATGCATATAGATGTTAAGCTGATAAGCCCTTGCAACCAGTTTGTATTCTGTTTTGCGTATTGAACCTTGCTTGTTTGTGTGTTTATTTACATGTTTATCTATTTATTTTAGGTGGTTTAATGTTTTTAAATGTGTATGTTTATTTTATGCGTACCAGGCATATGTTAGGTGTGCGAATCTGTGTTTTTTGTGGCTATCTGTCTGCTACGTTTGTGTACATGTATCTGTTCTACTGTATGTATATATTTGGTGCCATCAAGCGTATATGTTTTTGCTTCTATTTCTGGATTTATACATACATTTTGAAATGCATATATCTTCATCTATAACCACGCTATATTTCGAAATCAAATCAAATTCTGATAGGGAGTTACAAATATAGCATTCAGTTCTTCCAAATCAAAGCAAACATATTCTGATGAGGGGTTACAAAAAATATAATTCGATATTTCCAAATAAAAACAAAGATATTTCTAATAAGCAGTTACAAAAATAGCATTCGAAATTTCGAAAAGAAACAAATTATTACAAAAACAAAAAGATAATTTTCACTCAAAATTGGTACATATGAGGAGTCATTTCGACCCAAAATCTTACCATTAGTTTGTGAGATCCGATCAGCAAGATGATACTTTTATCTGATCACAATCAGGACTGGACAGTGGATATTTGACTTATACAGAATTGTCATGTGGGTTGGTGCTCTAAAATCTTAGCGATTTAGTCGTTCAACATACCGCATAGGTCAAAAAGAGTTGAACAAGGAAGCTTTTGTAGTTCAAAGGAATATTTGGTCAAAGGGAAGCGAATATTAGAAATGGCTCAAAACTCTTTAACCATGACAGGTATAGCACCAATGTAAAAGTTTTACTAAAAGGAAAGCAAGATTGAGGGCGCACTTTCGAATGGTGCTAGTAAGAATTTTGTAGGATAAGTAATTCATGAGCTATGGGTACATACTTAACTTGTAACACTATTTTAAAATTTTTTTTTAATATTTATTAAAATAAACATTTTATTTTCGCTGAAATGAATTGCTATAGGTTTTGGAATGCTTATATTTAGAAAATCATAGAATAAACGGAATAGAAAATAAATTGGAATGCTCTTTTGATCCTTGATTTTTACATTTTTGTAGAATGGGTGATTTATTAGCTATAATTCTATAAAACTACTCAATACCGTTTGCAGCTAGCGAACTTATGGAGTGGTACATACCAATCCGTTAGTGTAACGCACAACAGGTATACAATATATTTTTATGTTTACAACAAGTGTGTTTTTTTCAGAAATAGTCAGTTGTTTGTTCTGGTAATTATGGTTAGTGACTTACTCAATAAATAACTTGAGTAAATATGCTAACGGCACTTGCTATTTCAAGATCCGCGAAGACTTCCAATGTCTTAAAAGAATGGTGTTCGCATGTGATTTATGCTTCAAATCGTTAACATGGTATGGCAAAATATAAACGAACAGTTCACTGCCGGGATAAATTATACTGCAGTTCCTGTCGTACAAAGTTCACCAGCGTTGATAACCTTAACCGACATTTATCTAGGTTACAAGCTTGACTTGCTTATCCCTCAACGTCATCAGCAGTAAAATAACCACGATTCGCATACTAATAACCAAAACGATTTTTATGGTGTCAGTAATGTGGCTAGTATTGAAGAAACAGCGCAGGAAATCATAGATGAAAATGGACCAAGACAAAAGCACTACGAACGAAGAATGACAACGATCCGAAATTAACAAATATTTGTCATAGCAGCTTCCATCGTAAAGCAAATATCGCTGACCAACAAAATCTTTTCACTTGCTTACTTACTTAAATGGAAAACCTCTTAATGGTAAGGCCAGCAATTTTACAGAATTCCTGAACAACCATATCAAGATGTGTCACAGTTTCTTAACTATGCGAAACCACTGCAAACTGTTACAGCACGAAATTAATCATGGTATTAAACTATACATTAGCGTAGTGTGAACTCCGGAACCTTGACAGCTCTGAACTTACAGCACATTTTTTGCTGTAAGTCTGTCAGTTATATCATATGCATGTGCGAAAGCTAACAACCCCTATGTTCTAGAATATGCAGCATTGAGGAACTTACATCATCTACCAGGATGCAAATCATTTATATGGATGGTCAATGGTGCAAAAACTTACGTGCAATAACTTCCGGTGGCTATCCAGTGTAGAAATTCAATAAATTGATTCGGCTACGATTCATTCAGACGACGTCGAAGGTTGTGCATATGAGGTTGACTTTATTTATCCTCATTTTCTCATCAACCAAATAATTACTATCCTCTTGCACTCGAGTGTCTTCACATATCTAATTATATTACATCTATTTGCAGTAAATAGCTTAGGAAATCTTTTAACGTCACTAACACTGCAGTTGAGAACCTTATTCCCTACCTCAAATATCAACCATTTGTACATTGTGCATTATAATGTTACCTTTAACTTGGTATACAATTACAAAAGGTTCATTGTGTAATTTCATTGAAGCAGTGCCACTGGATGAAACCCACCTTCAACCACAACTATGCGTGCGACCGCTAACAGTAACTTTCAAATATGATCTTTACAAACTACTGAACAATGCAGTTTTTGGCAAGACAATGGGAAATGTGAGGAACTATGTAAACGTGAGGTCAGTCTTTGATGAGAGGCATACACTAAACTGGTTGCAAATCGGCGATGCAGCATATCATACATGTTTAATAAAGATCTCGTGGCAGTCAAAATCAAACGAAAATGAATCAAATTGTGTAAGCGAACGTATATAGATTTCACACTGTTGGACCTGTCAAAGCTCTTAATGTACGTTTCTGCTACTACTAGAGGAAGCGTGCTTATAACAACAGATGCAAACATTTATTCAGAACGCTATACAGACATATACAAGCTTGGTATGCTATTCTGTGGAGCCTATACATATCTGTTATGACTTGTCAGAGCACAATAATTATTTTGACACCAGTGACTATTCAAATAATCATTCACTTTATTCGATAATTAACAAAAAGATGCTTGCAAACACGCAGGATAAAGCTGCGGGTGAATCAATTGAATAGTTCGTAGAATTGTGTCCAAGCATGTGTGGGATACAGATGAGCAGATGGGGTAGAGAAGAAACGTACTAAAGGAATTAAAAACAACGATAAAGAATGGAATCACGAAGGCTATATAAAAACGTTGTTCGGTGGAACAGGTATTCGTCATACCATGAACCTAATAAGGCAAATAAGCATATTCTAAATACAGTTGGTCGAAACTTGGCCACGTATGACAGTAAACGATATATGAGAAATGATGGTATATCATGTTATGCTTACTGTAGTTGTGAAATTAGTTATAAAATCTTCTTGAATTTATTGGCATTAGAAGTTGACAGAAGTAGCGAAAAGTAAGACATTGTAATATTTTATAATATAAAAACGTTGCATATTGAATACACTGTTGTACTTGACAAATTTTGTTACATTCATAAAAATGGTTTTACTGGTTTTGCTTGACGTAGCAATTGATGATCAATTGCAAAATATTTATTGTGATCGCACTAACGTTGCTGGTTTTGCTTCCGCTCCCAAACTTTGTGTGGAAGATCTTAAACATGGTACTAAGATAATATTAAAATGTGCTCAAAATTTGTTAAGTGATCAAGATGTTTACCCTTTCACAAACCGAGAAGGTTGAAATTCCATGGACGTGGGATATTGGCATTGGTAAAGAGATTACGAGACATCTATCAAGCTGATTTAGCTGACATATTAAATCTGGCAGGTCAAAATGATGGATTTCGGTACCTTGTAGTGAGTATTGATTTCTTTTCTAAATTTGATTGGGTTCTTCAATGAAAAATAAAATAGCATCCATTGTATTTGAAAAATTAGCGGAAGGCCGTACTTGAAAAATCAAAACTTCGAAACTTCCAAACAGACAATGAAAAAGATTTTATGAACGCCATAGTATACAATTACTGCAAGACAAATGCTATCAATGCTTATACAAAAACAAGGAAACTAAAGCAAGCATATCAGAGAGGTTTATACACACTTTGAAATCGAAGATTTCAGGGTTTCAACTGCAAAATACACCCATATATACATTACTGGCTTACATAATCTGGTTGAAACTTACAACAATACTGTAAGTAAATGATTTTTTCCTTTTAATGTTTCAGAGGAAAATGAAGATGAAATAAGAACAAATGTTTCCGACACAAGACACTGATGTGCGCTACACGTTTGAAATTGGAGTGCTGTTCGAGTTTACCTCAAATGATTACCGTTGAAAAGGGATCGAGCCGTATTTCGTTCACCATGATGAACTGATTACCGTTCAATCCTCCTGTGTATGAAATTCAGGATACTAGTGGGTATAACATATTGGGTAGATTTCGCACAGAATTTCAAAAAAATAACTATCACTGACTGTATTTACAAAATAGAGAATTAAGTCAAAATGTAAGACTCTTAATGGCACTGAATACCTGGTGAAATAGCTACGATATCCAAAGTCGATGAAATCATGGCTGAACGAAAAGAACTTTCCATCTGTTTTAATAGCTGATTGAAATTCTGTTATGAAGTTGTAACACTATCTACATGACGATGATAAAAGAAGTGTGCTATAGGATATGTCCACATGGTGACAGTATATGGGTACAAATAGATACAAATTTAGATATGAGAGGCAGTGATGAATACAGATTTAGAGTTATTGATTTGATGAAAAAACAGAGGACCTAGCCTATGTCCGTCGCTCCCAAGATAAAGATTTTTATTCAGTTAAAATTTGCTTCTTATGTTTATTACAATAAAATTAATAAAAATGCAAACGTAGTGTAGATAGTATAAAGTATTAAAAATAATAAACTTGAAATGGTATATATACTAAAGTGGTAAATTAGCAAAATCAAATGACACAGTATACTTTAACACCTTAAATATTTTCATGTGGTCGCAAATAGCTATGAATGCATTGCAGGTTTTCATACTAGCTTTATAGATAAATCGAAACCAAGGAAGACTTTATATTTTATTGATACGTTATTTTGGAAACACTCATATTTCTTGTGCTACCATATTCGTTACTGTGTAGTTCAGTTTCAATTTCTGTTTCTAGTTAATTTTCCAACAGTAGGCGTTTAATTTTCTAAAGAAATGTAAATATTTCATGGGTTGTTTTGTTGTTCTTAGTGCAACAGCGTTTGTCCAAAATATCACTGCAGTTTTAAGACATTATCCAATTTATGGTGAATGACTAGGGGTTTTTGGTTGTGTCACTTCACAAATTGAAGGTTGTAAATTTTGAAGAAAATGTTACCAACGGTAACAAAAATTTTCGGAAAAAATGTTTTTCTCGTTGAATGTATAATTTTATTTACCCTTCCCACGACATGGACGAGTTGAGTCGAACAGTGACAAACCAGCCCGATGATTGAGCTATGAATTATTTAACAAGTAACGAGGTTTTCTGAAACTAATTATGGACGACAATTTGGTTTAAACTTATAAATCCCACTGTGCTCGTATGGAGCTTAGTTGGACGGGAATAAACCAGCCCGATGATTGAGCTATGAATTTGCTAACAAGTTACAAGGTTTTGTAAAACTAGTTATAGATGACAATTTGGTTAAACCTATGACCCACTCTGCACGTATCGAGCTTAGTCGAACGGTAACAAACCAGCCCTACCATTGAGTTACGAATTTGTTAACAACTTACGAGGTTTTGTGAAACTAACTATAGATGATAATTTGGTTAAACCTATGATCCACTGTGCACCACTCGTATCATGCTATTTTGATGCACTTAACAGCTCTTTTGATGGGATTAGAACAGTAGATAATAATCTATATAGAAAAAAATTTCGATGTCATTAGTACGATCTACAAAGCTAATTCAGGATGACAAATTTCGTGAAACTTATAAGACCCACTGACTGTGAAGGTATCGCGCTATTTATTACATTTGACACATCTCTTTTGCTACAATTCGAAGATAGATATAATTTATATAGAAAAAAAATTCGATGCCATTTCTAAAACCCAGAAAAGCGAGAAAATATTTGCCATGATTTATCATGAACCTGATTATCCTGAACCAATAACCGCCTCTACAAGATCAGTCGAATACCATTGTTTTTTTTCGGTTATACCCTTCAGCTTGAAGATTTTCAAGCTATTAAGCTTGTAACATAGTTATAGCTGTCCAGCCATAAACCAGATCAATACGGATTACGACTGTTTCGTTCCATTTTTGGTGTTTAAAGTATATTTTTGCGTTGTCGTCAAAGTCAATGTATTACTGCACCGACGCACAAAGCTTCCAATATGACCCTAATATATACCTAGAATGCGTGTTGAATCTGCTTCTCTTACACCAGCTGTTTGGCGACACCGACCTCTTTATACATTATATGGCATTGCTGCCGAAGTTCTGAAACGCGTTTGTGGCACGGAGGTATTCTGCTTTATGCAAGATCTGTAAACTGTTTACAGTGAATGCTCGTATTCCATAAGTGGTTTGATTTTCCAGCCACGGAGTTATGAACCCACGTTCTGTGAAACTATGTGCCCATCATAGGAAAGGAGATGCTATGGTTTTCCTAGTTATTACAAAAATGTCTTGTTTTGATACACGGTTTTATACAAGCCACAACACAACATATTAAATAAATATAAACAAACAACAAATAAAACTAAAAGTTTAGGATTTAACAGTCTTTAATCAAAAGTTTAAACTGTAAATATAACAAAGCAGAAACTAAATAAAAACGCAATACTGCAATACATGTTTAGATGAAAACACGGATATTTGTAGAAAAAATGACGCTAATACTATATATAAAATAATAACACAAATGGTATATTACTACTAGGTTCACAATGTAATGAATACTGGGGCGTGGACACCAAACATCGGATGGTCGCAGAGACATGTTCAAAAATGAATCGACCATTTCGTTAGTCCTACTTTTCCATAACTTGATGCATAAATATTTTCAGTTAAATAACCGAAAACGGCCCTGATATCGTTTTTCTCAGATCGGGTTTTTGTATTTGTCGCATAAGGATCGTTGAGGCAGCTAACCCTATCTACACCCATAGGTACGTAGGTGGTGGTTAGGCGTATCCTTTTAGCCATGTTAATCCTATCATACTGTTGCATCGCACACTCCCCTTTAGCAGTTCTGAGCAAAATTCTAAACGTTTTAAGGGAAATTAGGGTAAATGGAGAATATGAAAAGATTGGGAGACTGGGGAAAAGTTATTGTTGCCAGCAGGGTTACGTCCCCCCGCCGATACCATCCACCCCTCCATAAACCGACGGCCCTTGGGTAAGCAATTATGTAATGGAACCATAACATAAATTGATCTCGGAATAAGCTTTTCCTAGCCCATATGCTTGTATATCTGCTACATAATTTACGGGTATAGTTTAGTAACAGCGTGCAAAATTTACTCGGTGTTAGCTAGAGCTAAAATAGAAAATTTCATGAAATTAACTTCTGTCACAAAATCAGTGAAAATAGCTTTACCATTAATCAACTAATCAAAGCCTTGCACAGAATGTATCTGGATGCGATTAAACATAAAAGTTTTGTAGCTCGAATCCGTGGACTGATGTCCCGATAAAGTTGGATTGTTTCAACTCTGAACCACAAGCGACACAGGCCTATAAACTTCTTTGCATTTTCATAAAGTTCGCTTGAGAGAATGTAATAGAATAAGATTTGAACACGTTCACCAACCTATTCCCTTTACAATTCCAATAAAATTTTGCTAACTTTTTATTCACAAAGATAGTGAAAATGAAGAAAATGAAGTCGAGGTTGTCAGCTTATATACTAGGATAACAATCAATAAGAACAATTTTTAAAATTAAGTACCTATCCCGCTAGCGGATCCGGTTTACCCAGAAGCATCGTTCGTATCCTCAAAATGATAAAACTAAAATTACTTCGGGGGAGCTATCAGGTAGGCCACGGCTTCTGAAAGACCAATCAGGTATAGAAATGAGAAATCAATTTGAAGATTGCAGTTACTATAAAATAAATTGTGTATAATGCATAGCTCTGCGCGAATATGTGTAACTGCGCCCAGGACATAACCTTGCGCCCGCGTGTACTAATAACCGCAACATGTATACAATCCTGCGTGTTCAGTTGAGCCGATTTATTACTAGCTTGTTCGATACAGTGCGCATCGTCCAGAAATCTTGGTGGTTCCTTTTAACACCCACTGTAAAATTATATACTCGATGATTTCGTTTAGTGGCGAATTCGTGGTTCTCATTTTATAGAGCAGTTAGAATTATTAATAGAAACGACCAATAATATATTGACCCCGTTGTTTGGCGGTATTTAGAAAATGCGTGATTCATTGTGTTAAGTAGGCTCTATCTAAACACTCGTGTTAGTGAGTATCTTTCCATGTGTGGCACAGATCACGGGATGTTAGCCTCACCAATTTTCAAAAGCTTTAAGCTAGAGCTGATGACTAGGTTGTTCGATATAGAGCGCATCGTCCAGAAATCTTGGTGGTTCCTTTTAACACCCGCTGTAAAATTATACACTCGATGATTTCATTTAGTGGCCAATTATCGGTTCCCTCTTTATCGAGCAGTGAGAGTTATTAATAGAAACGACCAATAATTTATTAATCCCGTTGTTTGGCGGTGTTTAGAAAAGGTGTGGATCATTCTGTTCAGTAGGCTCTATCTAAACAGCCGTGTTAGTAAGTATCCCTTCATGCGTGGGAAAGATCAGAGTATGTCAGCCTCACCAATTTCCAAATGTTTTAAGGTAGAAGCTTATGACTAGCTTGTTCGACATAGTGCGCATCGTACAAACATCCTGGTGGTTTCTTTTAACACTCGGTGTAAAATTATATACCTGATGATTTCATTTAGTGGCCAATTAGCGGTTCCCTTTTTATCGAGCAGTGAGAGTTATTAATAGAAACGACCAATAATTTATTGACCCCGTTATTTTGGCGGTGTTTCGAAAACGTGTGGATCATTCTGTTCGGTAGGCTCTATCTAAACAGCCGTGTTAGTAAGTATCCCTTCATGCGTGGGAAAGATCAGAGTATGTCAGCCTCACCAATTTCCAAATGTTTAAAGGTAGAAGCTTATGACAAGCTTGTTCGACACAGTGCGCATCGTACAAACATCCTGGTGGTTTGTTTTAACACTCGGTGTAAAATTATATACCTGATGATTTCATTTAGTGGCCAATTAGCGGTTCCCTTTTTATCGAGCAGTGAGAGTTATTAATAGAAACGACCAATAATTTATTGATCCCGTTATTTTGGCGGCGTTTCGAATACGTGTGGTTCATTCTGTTCAGTGGGCTCTATCTAAACAGCCGTGTTGGTGAGTATCCCGTCGAGTGTGGGAAAGATCACGGTTTGTCAGTCTCACTAACTTCCATTTGTTTTAATCTAGAAGCATTCCATTTAAGGAAGCTAGCAATGTGGTACTCAGACGAGTTTCGTTCCGCACCGCGTAGTCTAGCCTGCGAATGCAGCTCTGACAAATAATTCACTGTTATGAAATTCCGCAATTGAATCGTTTACTCAATATGATAGATTGAGGACCTCAATTTTTCATATTTGGTGTACGAGCTTCAAAATTCTCCGTACGGTTGGCAGTAGACAAGCCTATAGTTTTCGAGAGAACCCACTTGTTCAGTATTTTTTGCAAACGCGCATCTTTGGCGTGTATATATCAGACACGGAACTGGGTCATCGGGCACCGCGCCACTAAGTAAAACAGGTCATCGGGTCACACGACTTGACCCGGTGACCAGGTTTAATTTCAATCCCAAAATATAGTCAAAACCTCGTAACCGAACCCGGCGCATTACTAACTTTGTAAATCCATAGCTAACACAATCAGTCTTTCGATTGTTGCTAACTTCCTCGTAGCCTCAATGTGCTGGGAAACTGTGTGTTGAAGGCATCCATTTCACGTTAGTTGTGTTTTTATTTAATACCAATTATACAGTGGAGTCGAGCAGAACATGGTTTATGAAGAGCCGAGCTAAGGCAGAGCCTAATATCTGTTCGTGAGATCCGAGCCGAACCGGATATAGCTCAGGCAGAGTAGAACAGAGCCAGAACTTGAAAATTTGACTCATTCTCACTTCTACTTTTGTTAAATCCGTTTGATATGCTAATACTTCCAAATTGTCTGCAATTAACGTACAATCGACGTCAAAAGATGACGCAACGACTTTCAAAACACAGATAATGAAATTGTAATTGTAATTAATCCTTGAACACACTTGAAAACATACTTTTGTCCATGAGGGCTAAAGCGCTAGCGAAAATGAAATTATAATTAATCCGTATGTAGTTGCGGTATGCCAAGTAGTAGATATATTCAACTGTTTTGCAAGACCGTTTCTTCTACGAATTCGCAGATTATGCATCGGATGCTTTGGAAAATAGCCTTGGCATTAGGTTACTACCGTAATCGGGTCACCCGGTCACTGCCATGACCGGGTCACTCGGTCACTACCATGCCCGGGTCAGTGGGTCACCTGGTCATAAAATGGTGACCCGGTTCCATTTCTGATATATGTACACAAACATATGGCATCGCTCACTGTGTTCATCTGCTATAAACTATATTGCTGCCGACTTTCGGTTCAGGAGGAATATATACATATATAGTAACTCATGCATTTCTGGAAGTTTCAAAATTCATATTTACAAATTAGGAGCTTTTTAAAATTATACTAACAACGTGAAATTTTGCAACAAATGTAACACAGCACATTAGTATAATTCGTACGTCTGCGTTCCACTAATTTTGCAGCGAATGAGTTCCACTATAAAACTGAAATTAAAAAAATCCTGTTCGTTTTGTTCACTGATTTAATGCGCAAATTTGCATTTTAGGAACAGACTTTTGTAACAAAATAACACAGTCTTGCTGCTGCAAAATAGAAATTCATAACTAACAAGAAACAAAATATTTGACAAAGACCACAGTGCAACCTGTTATTGATCCAACCGTGCAAACAAAACTGTTAAAAATACAACCAAAAGCGCTCATGTCGAAACAAACTTTTCGTATTTTAGCTTTTTCCGCTTCGTTGACAGCGGTTCCGACTGCATTAGAAATATTGAGCGCCTCATTGAGCGGAATTGCGGCAGGATTACAGAAAAATTCCACAACTCCTGAACTCAGAAACGGCACAGTTGCGCTTTGTTGTCCGGCGCCACGCTGTACAAAATAGTGGATCAAATTTTTGATATGTTATTGCCATCACACCGGTTCCAGTAAAATGCTGATGCATCGCGCGTCTCCATTTGCGCTAAAACTCCCTATATGGACCGTGATCCAACGGCTGAACAACATGGGTGGTGTGCGCCGGTAAACAGAACGGAATGATTATGTTTTCCTTTGCAGTAGCACGCGAAGTGCCATCTATATGCGTTTTGTGTCTATTGAAGACCAGAACCGAATACTGATTGTCAGACGTTGAAGTTCGATGCTTTTTGAAATGAATAAACCATTATGTAAAAGTGGTGTCTATCATGTATCCCTCAATTGCTGAGCAAAACATGATTATATGGTGCAAAAATTGAGCAAGTCCGTTATTTGACCGTTTGCCTTTGAAGATGACTGTCGGGGGAATGTGGGACACTATAGCATTGGCACACACGACAATCGTTACAGTCTGCCCACTCTCACCAGACACAATTTTTGAAATGTATTTGATTATTTTCCTGCTTTCTCCTGCTCCACAACGGTCTGCAGCCCCGTTTTATACAAGTTCCAGATTACCTTTGGACGATGATGAAGTCCGTTTTGATTATGACCTTACTGTAGTAATCAAAACACTCATAAACCCTCGTATGTTTCACTGCTAGTGCACTTCCTGTTAAAATTGTCTGGGGTTTTTACAACGTCAACCCGTGTTGCTTTCCTAAACGCAGCCACCAATTCTCACAAGCCAATTGAGATTCTATGTTAAATCTGCCCTACTTACCAGTGTCGGATCCATCTTTAACACAATTTCTTTAACGGTTCGCGAGACGAGCGGAACACCACAGTCACCAGCCTGGCGGGTCGTCGCAAGGATCTCGGCTTTTTTGGTGACAGAACTGCTGTTATGCCGCGCTGCTTCCCGGGTCGACACTGGCCTTGGACTCGCCAAAACAATCATGTCCTGGGCTGTCCAAATTGGGGGAGGTGTAACCTCTGGCGTTTTTCGGTTCCCCTTGATTCAAAACAGGTGCCCCCCGGTTGATAGCCCCTGGCAAAATTTAGGGTTCAACCCGGTTTATTGCCTCATGGCAATTTTTTTGGTTTCCGATCGGTCCAAAGTACATAAAATTTGATCAAAACATTTGTACTAAAATTCCGTTCTGAAGACAAAAATTTCGCAATTTTTGCCAAAAATTTGTTTCAAAATCGCTTTTACTCTCTATCAAAAGCGTGTTGGCACTGTTTCTGACACTATTTCTTAACCGTTTTTCTCTTGGAAAAATATCCTTGGCAAAACCGAGCGGCCCAGGTTCATGCCCCCTGGCAAAATTTTCAGCGAATTGAAAGCCCAGATGTCATAGGCACGTTGTAGCGGATGGCGGCTAGGCAAAGGTTCTTACCTTAAACAGTATAGATTGCTGAAAGAAATTACCGAATAGGGTAGGCATATCTACGAAACACTCCGTCACAGGTGCATTACGCAATGTGCGCCACAGGTAAAATCTGTAATGTATATTAGATAAATAGTAGAGCTGTAACGGTCTAATTGCTGTTATGTGCAGCTTAATTTAAACTGATGCTGCATTATAAAATCTCATTTTTATTAAACTACATACCGATACAAAAAACTGTTATGCACATTTGTCACATTAAATTGACATACCGATACGTCAAACTGTTATGCAAATTTATCCCGTGCATTACAATGTACTGAGTCTACCAACAAGTGCCAGCCAGTGACATTAAATCATTAAATTAAAAATGAGAACACCTAGATCATACATGATTAGGTTCGAAAGAGGCCTTAATGTGAGACGAGCTTGTTCCCAGATTTCAACCGTAAACCTTGGTTTTCACCTTATAGTTAACATTCTAATGATCGAGAATAAACACTTTCAAATCATATTCGGCAAACTCGTTCCTCATTTACATTAAATATTCGATAACACAAAATGGATTCTTTGCAATTAGGCCCAGTAGGTATATACATAGTGCGCGAGTAAACTTAAGGCAACCCATCAAACATTCATCCTGGTAAAAGGTATCGAATCGGAAACCTTTGTTACAAAATAATGCTGTGTTTGGTACCATTTTTGCTAGCGGATGAAGACCTTTCAACTTTATATTAGGATGCTACTTGATTTTAGGATTCAACACTTACAGAATCGAATCGGATAGCAAAATAATAAAATGTAATTGTCGATGAGCGCAGGTAAAGTTTATTCTCTCATAACAGAAGAGCATCCTTAGCCTCCTGTAAACTGTGTTAAATATTTTGGCGTAATATCACGTAAATAGTTAAACAGTCAGAGCACATAATCGAAAACATGTTTAGGCAGTAATAACATTATTACCCCCAATTTATTGTAGAAAGAGTTTTTAAACGAAACACTGTAGCGGTATAAGCCAATCGGTGTTTATAAACAATTATAACCCGCGCTATCGCGTACACTAACCCTTTCACGTCGAATGAATTTGTACATCGTGTAATGTTTGCCAAACTCAGACCGACACCTAGAATCGAACCCAGGTTGCACGATGAAAGTGGCGCATGCAAGCCACTGAGCTATCTCGGAGATGTTGCCGGTTCGTTAACATCATATTAAGGTAAGCGAGCAACGGAGCGTATTCAAACATACAGCACATAACTAAGTACACAACAAAACACAAGGTTCGTTTGGACACAATCCCGCGGTACGAAAGGTTTAAAATGTTAAAAACAACATTTAATGAAATTACCAGATTTCACAGCCTCCACTGCATGTGCCATGTTCCAATTCATTTTCTGTTGTCAAGCTTTACAATGTAGCAATTTTCGCTCAGCTTTAGTGGCAGTAGTGAGTCATGCGTGACGTCATTTTAACCTGAGCCATAATTCTGAAAATCTATATGTTAAGTGAGTGCTGGTGTGCAAATCATTTTAGATTTCATATAGTAAAGTAGCCTTATTGTGACATTAAGTATATATAAATATTTTCATACGCAGTTTATTCGGATACTATAAGCTGAGTCGCCTGAACATCAAAACTGTACAGTCGTTTCCGCGGTTCACGTCCTTTGTAACAGCCCGAGATTTTGGAAAATTTTAAGAGACATCCAAATTTGCGGTTTATATGCGGAAATTAGAGCCTAAACGATGCGAAAGTTTGAATCTGAGGGATTAAAACCTGAAGGGTGGTCGGGTGCTGGTGGAGTGTGATGCCGGTGCCGATTTGCGTGTATTTCATTGCAGTTGTAAAATGAACTGTATTACTCTTGTAATATCTGCTGATACGGTCCACCCGCCTGATGTACGTGCACCTGATTTTCGCATGACTATGGAATACTAACGAACTCAACTTGCAGGAATCCGGTCGATCCAACGAAAATTTGCGTAATAACATATCTAATGTGTTATGAAACGCTTGTTGAAAGAACGTATGCGTACCTGCATTGATCATGGGAATTGGCCAGAATACTTTTGTCAGCCGCTCCTTTTTTGTTGTTTTTACGATTTGGTGCCCAAAAAGCCGATCCCAGATTCAAATAACAGATCATACATGTTATTTGAAATGTATTGAATGTTTAAAAAATGTTGTTGAGTGTGGTACTCATGTACGTGTCAAGACGGATCTGGGGACACCGGTTCGATTTTCATAAATTTGGGTTGAAGACATTTCGTAGCGATTTAGGTCCCGAAGAGGCCGGTTCTGGCATACATGTATAACAATGTCATAAATACATAAACTGTGACTAGTGTATTTTATGAAGTAAACGGTAGGTGAACATTTTGCTGATCACGAAGAGATAGATATTTTAAGTAGGGACGACCTAAATCCTAAAATTTTGGGTTTTATTTGGGAAAGAGAAATTTAATTTACAAAGTTACTATTATGGCTTAACAAGGCTTCCAAATCACACATTTGGGCTCTCCCAACCCTTACATGTAAGTGCTAAGGGCCCCACATTTAGGCGTTTAAATTTCACTTTTTCCAAGGCCCAAACGATTAACAAAATAATTTAACTCACTGGAAACATAAAAATCCTTCATATTTAGCACCTAAAAAGGGCTAACTATTGAATTTATCTTATTCTTGCTCTAGTAGGCGGCTTGTCAGGGCTATGACGTTATCCCGCCCCGGGCCGCCTACCAAGCTCCGTTCTGAGATAAATGCGAAATATTATTGAACAACATATAGAAATCTAGCGCCCTGGGCGCCGATATATTTTTCTGTCAGAGAAACCTCCCGCCAACCAGCAAAAGGTTTAGTGGCCGCTTATATTACTTAGTTTAAAATAGCTTGTAACTTTTTTTCGTATATGTCTATTATATATATAGGTTATCTTATTTCAAATTTCGAAAGTTGCAATTCTCTCTGGCTTTGCCGATTTCAGGGGGCAGAAGGGGACAAAGTAGATAGGAGGCAGACAGGAGGTATAAAAGTACCTGGCGTGATGCAGCATCGGAGGTAGTCGAGGGAGACTTTTGTAGCATTAGGTTTTCTTTTGGCAGTTGTCGCCGATTTTGTTTGAGTACACTTTAGCTTTCAAGTTTTTACCCAGATGGGTTTTCCTCGTGAAGCACGTAGGAAAGCCTCACTTGGCGCTTTTAAGTCAAATTGTGCGGAGTTTGCGATACGATTTCCAACTACAGGGCCGCCCTTGCGGGTGCTGGAGCGTCAGGATGATGCTTTGAGCGCCCATAAGAGCTGCAGGCCAAGCACCACAAAAGATTAGCTTCTAAGTTAGTAAATGCTCGATTGGTTCTCTTGCCCATTGGGGGTGTTTTTGCATGAATCAAATCGCCTGGTGCTTAGTAAGTTTTATTTTGCGGTGCTATCGAAACGGACACAGAGGGGAAGATCACGGAGACATAGGGGAGTAATTGCTCAACTTGAATAAAGTAGGGTAACCTGGAGTCATTTGTCTCCTGAGTCAGGGTTTAACCAACGACCGACAGAGCCCCCATCAAAATTAGAGCTTGGCCCTCGAGAGAATTTCATAGTGATTTGAATAACCACTCAAGGGTCAAGGCGTGCGCTCATAAGTCGTGCAGCTACGGCAGTGAGCCCCGTCGATCTTTTATCAGAATCAAGAACTTCCGAGGATCGGATAAGCCTACCGATACATGGGCCGCATCTCCGCTAGGCGTTGCTGTTCTGGGTATGCGGCGGAGAGCCACAGTGTCCTTGGACATCTTTTTCTGTCTCCCCTTCGATCCCCGAAAAGCTCCGCCGAGGCAAATTTTAAATTACAAGACCACACGTGTATTCAAAAAAAGGATTTCAATCTGATACAGGCTGACGGCGCGCGAGTGGCTCAAGGTTCAATTCAACTATGTGCAATGCATGGAGAATTGAGTTAAGCGTTTAAGATAATATAGGTTCATACACACGCATGCTTGGAAAATCGCAAAGGACAACTAAGTTAGTTCCGGACAAAGTCATGTACAAACCAAGTCAAGAAAGAGAAATTCAAAGTATTGGCACAGGGCCCCCGTTGAAGCATCCACCTAAATGCGATATGATGCCCTCGTGAGCTTTTATCACCATTGACGATGACCCATCTTCGGAAACATTGCGAATACTCTTAAGCTGTACAGCTACGGTAGGGGTATCATCCTATCTTGGAAAGAAATAAAATCCAGGTGGGCAGACATGGCGGCACCGAATGCAGTGTGATGTGTTCTAGCCCATCAGGCTTTATTTCCCACAAAACTCCCCAAATAGGCTTCAGCAGAAATGGCGTTGTGCCATTTAAATTTCAAAAAACCTCGCAGCCAATTTTACATGAAATCAAATGAAGAGCGGGACGGCAGTCTCGCGCGTGCTTAGGTTGTGCAAATGACTTCGGACCGGCAAGAAATGATCAAGCGATTCTGGCCAACATAAAGAGATGGAGTCAGCTGCGGCCTTGGGAACTTAAACCATTTAAGAGTCGTCGAGACCGGCCCCTCAAACGCGAACTGCTGCGATCTTGAGATTTGGGAAGTAACACGCATCCGAATACACAAAACTTAGATGTGTTTTCCCAAGCCGTGAAGCTACGGTAGGACTTCTTTCACAAAATCAAACACAGCGGGCAGAGAAAGTTGTCCTGGATTCTGGGGCATGCTGTATTGACCATCTAATAACGCTCTCTCCTGAGCTCGCTGCTCAGTCTGAACGGCAATAATTCCTTTCCAATGATCGGCACGAGGATATAGGCTGCAAGCGCACAACTTCGCGGCAACTGGCGTGAGCAGGTAGCTTCATGTTCGATTGATTACATAGGCTGCAAACGACATTCAAAGCAAACCTCTGTCTTGGGCGAAAATCAAATAGGCGGTCGGGAATATTTTATTCATCTCAGCTCCGCGAAAAATCTTTTCTTACCGACGGAAGATCCCTACAAGCGGAATAGGACTTAAACATAATGGCTTGGTAGAGTACAGCGCACAAGTGGGAATCATTTCAGTTACACAAGGCAACGGTTGTAGTAGGGTCGCATGTGTCGACCCGGATGTCAGGACCGAGAGCTCTTACATTGCCGCGTAAGTCGTTTCATTTTACTAATATGTGTGCGTTTGTAATATGACTGTATATATATATATATGTATACGTATGTAACAGCCCGAGTTTTTACGTGAAATCTCAAATATGCGAAATTAGGCCATAAGGGCCTCAAATTCTACGGATAAAGGGCGGTCGGATACCGGTGGAGCGTGATGCAAGGATTCATTATTGTATTGATGATTGCATTGAATAAAATAAAATATTGTATCGTATGCTATAAATGTGTCATCACGCTCCACCAGCCCGAGGTGCGCGGGGTGATTTCGCACCTAAAACCGAACCAAATTTTATAGTGGAGGTGTCCGATCGTGCCCAGGGTCATTATTGTTTATGAATAATCTGCATAACAATGCTATCGATTTGTATTTGGGGATGGTACGGATGCGTAGTCGGATCGGCCGGGGACAAGGGGAAAGATCTCACGATTCTATCACCGCTCAGACTTAACAAATTTTGCTAATTAGGTGCCCCAGGGTCGGTTCCGGTGCGCATCCGTGAACAATAACTATGCAATATATATATGTTTGTTCATTGATGGAATAATGTACTTACTGGGTGCTTGTGTCCGGGTGTCAGGATGGGGCAGAGTGTCGTACAAAGCCCCCGGCGACAAAAAGGGCAATTTGGGTTTGTTTTATAATGGTCCGGGACCCGTAAGTTTATTCTGACACGCCGGCGGAAGCTAATACGTATTTGGTACGGTACGGGATAAATGATATACGTAAATCAGGGGATAAACTTTGCTTAATAGGGAGAAAGATTCATTTTTCAAGGGGTGTAAGAAAATTGAAATTTTGGGGGTTTTAAAGATTTCGAACAAAAAGGGGGACATTAAACTATCATCAGGACTCTATAGGGCTTCAAAATTTCTCGTTCGGGTCAGCTTACTCCCAACCCGTAAGTACTTATGGACCCCAGATCCCGCGTTTAAACTCTCAAACTTTCGGGCCCTAAATCACCACATCCTAAACCAAAACTCCCTGATTTTTCGAGCCCTACACCTCAATTGGACCCTATACCAACCATCTCACTGAAAACCGGGGCCATTCGCCTCAACGGAACTCCACGGGATTCCCCTAACTCAGTTGGGACCCAAAATCTTCCTATCGTGCACGCATTTCTCTGCTCTTAACGGGCCTCCTGGGGGGCTTACATTAAATTTAAAGGTTTCATCAGCAGGCGACCAGCCAGGGCATGGATATGATCCCGCCCCCGGCCGCCTGCTCCTTTCCGTTCCTGAAATATAAACAAAAAAATAGCAAAAATTCGTTACATTTAAAGCGCCTAAAGCGCTGATATATTTTATTATTTTGGAGACCTCGCGCCGACCAGCGCGAGGTTTAGTTGTTTACGTCGCCCTTGGCACACTTTGGCCACTGTATAGCGTTGTAGCTTGTTGTCGTCGCCGATGCTGGGGGGCTTATGGCTATTATTATAAGGAATAATAATATTTGTGTGAACGGGCCTGCTATAGCCGTCTTGCCTTGCTATATGCATTTGTGTATACACGTATCTGCAGCTGTTTGCGGCTCGTTTTGTTTGTGTATATTTTAAAAGTTTTCAAATTCAAAACTTGGCACTATTTCGAGAGCTAGGGCACACAGAGGACAGAACAAGCAAAAAGGGGGGTTTAAGCTTAGTATAAAAGCAGGCTGCCCGATTCCCCGATCGGAGCCAGTCGACTTTTCCTCTCGTGGGCATTGGCGGTTGTCGCCAATTTTTAAATTTTATTTCTTAATAAGGCTTTCTGCTTTTCTTTTGCTTGCTTTTGGGTATGCTAGGGGTGGTTTCTCGCCGTGCCCCCACGGTGGAGAGCCTCCCCTAGTTTGATACGTGTTTCGATTAGGCAAGGGCAGTCCTTTGCGGACGTTGAGGTGTCGGAAGGATGCTTCGCGCGCCCGTAAAGGACGGCCCCGTTAAAATTCGCAAAATTGTGCTAACCCCTTTGAAATTTTACGCTCACGTAGAATTGGACTGAACTCCCCACTCCTCGGACATACCCGTCTTGTTTTCAGGTCCGAGGAGTGATCGAAAATTCTACCTTTAGGCTGATGGCAGTGTTCGAAATTTCCAATTTCAGGCGAAAATTTTGAGGCCACGGTTTCGTTTCTACGCGATGACAATTAAAAATTCCCAATCCGCGACAAGTGATTCCCTGCTTGAGATACTTTTCGAAAGAATTTAAGATGGTGTCCGATATTTTTGCAGTACGAAGGGGTCATTAAGAGAGGTCAGAAGAGGTCAATGAAATCTCATAAGCGGGGTCAAAGGAGCGTTTCCAAGGATGTAGCCGTCTGCACTCCTCCGGGTGACAGGAGGTGTCCCCGTCTCTCTTAAATTGAACATACAGCGTCGAATCCCCATTCGTTCTCCGCTGTGTTCCCAGTATTTTGGTAAATTTTCGATGCAGACGACAGCGGACCCGTCCGTGAAAATTTTAAGAGTCACTTGTTGAGCACAGAGTACGAAAACAGAGACTGGAGCTGGCGGCAACTGAAAAATTTTAGAGATGAGCTTGGGTGGAGCGTGTATTTTATCTACCGTAATCCATTACGGGGAAAATTCAGGTCGCCACCCACTCCCGGAGCCCTCTGGGAGCGAACTTCAACTTGTTAGGATCGTACGCGGGCCGCTCCAGCCTCTGTCGCGCGCGCACAGAAGTTATGGACTGTCAGCCCGGTTTTTCGTTGAGAATGTCGGTACCTAGGGAGCAATGTTTATTGTGGTTCGTTGGGCAAGCAGTACTTGAAATGAAACGGCGATAGCGGAATGTCCCAGGGGAATCAGTCTCAGTTCTCAGAAAGTAGTGAGGTCAAATCAATCGACTTTTGTTTGAGGGGACCGTTTTCAAATTGAGATATAATATTCTTACCGGGGTACCTTGCAGGGTACCCGAACTTAAATTTGTTTATCTGATAAATGATGTAAATGAACTGTCGTACGCCCCGATTGGGCGAATTTCATAAAGTGTGCTAAATATAAAACAAAAGATTCAGGAGTAAATCAATTGAATCGCGTGTTGTTTTTAAAGCAGTTAGGAGTCTTGTTTAAATTTCTGCCCCCGTAGAAACTCAGAACTAGTTTGCAACAGAAACCTCTCAGGATTTTTGAACCAAAGTCAGCCTTGTGTCGCTGCGAGCAAGCCATCCACCCCGCGCCCCGTCGAGTTAATTCGCTAACAAGCTCACTCGCTTAGCAAGCACCCCTTTGTACCCCGCCTTCTATCCATGTCTTGCTTTAACCGCCTGGAACGCTCCCGCTGCGAATACTTCCATGGTAATTGTCGCTTTGCATAACGCGCATCCCAATACATAACACTAGTAATCACAGGTGAGACACTCAAGGGACTGGGGCCTCTGCCTCAGTGCCCCAACGTAAAATTAAGTGGTCAAATTTAGTCGTTGTCAGAGTTGTAAGGCCGGTCGTGTATTACTTTAGGATTAAGAACGGGACAATAGTTCATCGAGATACACCGATGGGGGAACCTTACTCAGGCTATACTAGGATCGGAGAACCCCGCTTAAGGGACAAAGTGGATAATGAGGGAAAGGCGAGTCAGCCTTATTACCTGTGAGCAGGCTTAAGGGTTGACTCTCCCTCGGGGGATCTCATACCATTAGACACGTGGGCCAATATAGGGGCCAGGCCAAACACCCTGGTAAACCCGCCGGCGGCCTGCTACGCTAAGCGGTTCCCTTGGGTCATCGTACAGATCACCAGGGAGTCGTGGAAGCCGGGGTCGTCCGGGCACCACAATAGAGTAAACCGTGGTGCAGCTGGGATCCCTTAGGGCCAGAACTGGTCCTAGTACATAAATAAAAATGGGGGCTACGCCGTGAGGCGTCAATAAAATTTTTGGAAATTAATGAGCTTAAGTTACCCGGCGTCGGACCTCTCGCACGTACCATTTCCAGCAGGCGCCGCTCCGTGTCGGTTGGTTTGCACTGATGTCGTTGGAAGACAATATGTATAAACCAGGTCATTGGTAGGAATGAGCCGTGTGTGCTGAGAGCGCGGTGCCTGTGCTTCTTTTAGTGGAGCGAGCCGGTGGCACATGTTAAACCCGTGGGCTGCGATCAGGTTAGTAAGAACATTTGACTCAGGTCAGCTGCGCTCTTGGACCGCACGGGTCTGGTCTAAATTGTGTTTTAATGACGGATTATGTCTGGAACTGGATAAGCGCTGTCTACGGTACTTAAGGCACACCCGGTTTGTGTTGATCGGCTGTGATTTGTCAGTATTCGTTAATAATGATTCAATAGTCGGCTTCATTTAGGAGAACTATCAACCGTGCTGCAATATTATTAGTTCACAGTTATACCGAAAATCGATAATCGCTGGACTGCCATTGACAATTTTGCCACGGCGTTGTGACGGAACTATTTGCGGCTATTGACAATAAACTGGACTACTCGTTTATCACCCTGGTTCCGCGCGAAGAGACTGTTATAAAACGTGCCGACCCGATCAACGCTGTTCATCCCACTACCGGTTGAAAAAAAACATTTCAACGTCTGTATCGGCACCATTTCCCGACAGCAAGCCGTGCTCGTCTTTTACACTCCACAGAGTACTACTATCGAGTGCGACGATTCGTTACTCCGACGGCCGACGTTATCGAGCAACTAAGTCACGACTGCCTGCTGTACTAGCGCAAGTCGTGTGTGTCTTTTAAGTTGACCGAACCTGGACGACACGTAACTGACGGCGACAGATCATTGTGAGAAGAACACTTTACAACGGACAATTCATTCAGTAAATGGTCAGTATATAAATATATGATTTGTTTCGAGTATGGGTTTATAGTGTTCTATTACTTTGTTGCAAATGAGTATTAATCTGAATTATTAGATGTCAAGGTAAATTATAGTTGACGGTGCTATTGAAGCAGAACGCACGTATCTCCAAGTCCAGTTTAACTTAGGGTTGCTCTCGTTGCTTTAACTAGTCAGTGGCCAACCGCCGAAATTATCGTTTGGGTTGTGAGCTCATTGTAGGGAAATGCGTATTATGGTAGGGTCGAATCGCTGTAACGTCTTGACCTGTTAAATGATTTCACACTGCTATTTTGAGCTCCATACTTGACTCTTGTCGTTTCGATTTTATGTGGAACTTACGTTTGTGTTAGTACATTAGCCGAGACAACCTAGTGGAATCGAACCAGTAAACCAATCGATTTTGATTGCAAGTAACGAGCTAGTTATAGTTATAATCTTTAGCGCACGTTTGGAGCTAGCGAACTGAGTTCCAGTGAATTTGAAACTACATTCCGAGTTGTAGCTGGCTGAAGTGATCCAGCGGAGCGAAAAGTTCACACAACCAGTCGCATACCTTAAGGAATAGGCACACAGGTACAGTGAAGTTTACTTAACAGCAGAAATTCCGCAATAAAGTAAACACGTATATTTGATCATACATTTAACATCCGTGCTCAAGTCAGGTTTGAGCTACGGACGCCCAACAGCTCAAAACAAATAGGGAATATTAATACTTCGGAATTCAAAAGATGTCATTGCCAGCGAGCGCAAATAGAACGCCGATTAGCGGCACAGCAACAACAAATGTAGGAGGTGGCACGGCCACCACGGCTGGTAGTACAAATGGACCCAGCCCCACTGTATCAGGAGACCCATTAGTAGCAATCCTACAGCAGCTGATGGAACGGACAACAACGACGGCGCCAATCATACAGGTGGGCGATATCCCACAATCTTCAGGAGCTGACGGACAGGACTTTGAGGCATGGTTAGCCACATACGACAACTTGACGGACGCGAATGGATGGACGTTAGAACAGAAACTAATTTGCTTTCCGACGGTATTAAGGGGCGAAGCGCTTAAGATATACGAAAGCTTCCCGGACTGTCAGAAACAGACATACGAAGCCCTTTGTTACAATATGGGCTTCATGTATTCTTCCTCGCAGCGAGACGAAGACGCATTAATCACGCTACGCATGCGCATACAGGGTGAACGAGAATCAGTCGCTATGTACGGACTGGACCTTCAAAACTTAGTGGACAAGGCGTTCCCGGAGGTTGAAGGTGAACAGCGTGACGCACTGCTGCAGAAATTTTTGCGACAAGGACTGAGGAAGGAGCTAAAATCTTGCGTAATAGGGAAAACTTATCCATCTTTTAAGCACATGATGGATAAGCTCAAGTACAAGGAGGACGCCATTATAGCGTCCCAAAAGGATGTGATCGGAGTGCCGGTTCGCAAGAGCAGCCGGTCTAAAACAGTTAATTACATGACACAGGGAGGTGAAAATAATCAGCTAGTAGACCAAATACGTGAAGCACTCGATGAGAACAAGCGCACCGCAGCCGGCAGCGATGCTACTATCGCTCGGCTCATTGATCTACTAGACAAGCGTACTGAGCAACACCAATTAAATGCCATGATGCAGAATAATGGAGCACCGCAGATAGGCGCAAACGCAATACCATCAGCAACGCCCATAGGCAATCAATGCTTTCGATGTGGCTATTTAGGCCATTTCGCTAGAGAATACGCATATTTCCTAATGGACGTATACGATCCATTGCAAAACGAGTACACACGTTTAGCCACGCGAGCAGCGCCTAACTACACGTACGGTGCACCGCCACCACCCGCTATCGAATATGCTGGGCCGCCACCGCAGTACAACAACCGTCCTCGCTATCGAGTAGTTGAACCTAGGGGTGGAGCACGCTACTCGCGACGTGATGATTGGAATAACACAGCTAATCAGCGGGGATACATTGGTTATGGGCAGCAAGGATATTATCGCCCAGAGCCCGCAAATTACAACACGTATGGAAACGGTGGTCAGACCGAATATTATAATCGATCTCGCGGACGCAGCGCAAATGGGTATAACCAGCGAAACAACGGATATAATCCAACATACGATCGACGCTATGCTGCCCCACCCCAACCACTGTCGGCCGAAGCCGCACCGTTTCGTCCGCGTACGCCTAGTAATGGTTGGAATAATGCAAATCAGCTAGGAGCAGTGCCTCGAAATAGACCCGCGCAGGCACCAATACATAGTAACGAGCGAGTTGACCGCCGTAACGCCGGCGTAATGTCAGTGACCAAAGCAGTAGATCCTGAGCTAGCACACCGCCTAGATGTCATGCGGCATGAAATGTCTACGCTTGAAGAACGTGCAGGAGCTGGCCTAGGCACCCGTTCAGCACAAGTTAACTTAATGGTCACTGAAGATGAATCGATGCAAGAACAGAAAAGCCCAAATTTCGAAATTGAGCAAGCATACCCAGGTGAAATTGAACCAGAACCAGATGTATATCAAGTAAATTCATTGCAAACCAGTAAGGACACACCACGTAAATGGTCACAAGCGATCAGGTCGCGGAGTGGCATTGAACCAAGTCAAACATATGAAGAGGAAACACTTGCATACGGAGAATACAACTACAGTGAAGTACAAAGCAATACCGAACCCATACGGCGCTCGGCTTTGTTGTTTCCAACCCCTGGCGCGCAGGGTGTGACCCACGACCTTGTGAATACTGGTTGGCCAACCAACTTATTCGTATATCCCGATAGGAAGTCAGCGCGAGGAGATGAAGAGTACCGAGATACCGAGCAGAGGAGTGAGAGGGGAGGAGGAACTGAGAACCTAATGGAACCGAAGGAACCTAATGATCCTGAGTGAGAAATATGGGAGGTGGCCGTTCGGACTTCGGGGGCCGATTAATAGGGCATCCGTGTCTAGCAATGACCCAAACGCTGGCACGTGTAACCCATCTCAGGCGGCTGCACATCGGATGGAACTTAAGAACCTAATGGATGGAGAACCTAGTGAACCTAATGGAATGGAACCTAGAGAGACGCCGTTCGGACTTCGGGGGCCGATTAATAGGGGTCACGTGTCTGGTAATGGCTCTAACGCCGGCACGGTACAACCTGGGGAAGCGACTTTCTGTAGGCTTATTCAAAATTGTACATGTGAAGCGGAACCAGAAGAACCTGCGGAGGAACTTATGAACCTAATGGAACCTAATGGACTAGCGGATACCGAGAACCTAATGGAACCTAGCGGATGGAATGGATTACTGAGGAACCGAGAACCTAAGGAACTAAATGAACCTAACCTAGCGGATGCATCCAAATTAACTAAACTGACTTCCACCAATTTAGGGCGGCCGTGTGAGGCCCCTGTAGCGTTTCAACCGACCGGGGAAGACCGTAGAGGACACTGGCCAGGAAAAGGGAGGCGTCGGGCAATGAGCCACTGCGATGGCCCGAGCTCCGTTCAAAATTATAATTCATGTGTAGGACCAAATTCGAATAGGGTTCGGACCCTAAGTGTAGGAGCAGTGGGGCCCGACCGGGTCGGGAGCTGCGGTTATCGTTTGTCGTTGCATAGTAGCTCAAACCGGCAGGTGAATATGTGTGTGCTTGAGTCTGAGTCGGCTAGAACCGAAACCACGGGAATGTGTGTAGAACCGGGGGTAGAGACTGTGCAGTATGTGAGTGAAACAGGTTTAGGGCTACACGGGGACAACGCCGAGCCGGGTGCGGAAAACATTACAAGCCCGGAACATCACGATGATCGAGCTAGAATTAGTGAAATTATGGAACCTGATGATAACATGGCGGAGCCCAATGATACTGACGGAGAACCTAGTAACCTAACGAAGAACTATGCCGATAAGGAAGAACTAATAGTAACCAGCAAAAGCTCGAAGATTGTGATGATAATGCCCATGGTAAATGACATAGCACAGAGAGCAAATGGAACGGAGAACCAACGATTGGAGAGTAAAACAGAAATTGTAGCATGCCAACTGAGTACAGAAGAAGCCCATGAAATAGGGATCAGTTCGACCGAATTGCCGGTTGACTTGGGCAAGATAATTGAGCGAGCATTGCAGTCACCCGAAACATTAGGGATTGTAGACATTTTTGGCCAAGTTAGCTTGGACACCGCAATTAACAACCCCGACATAGACTCGATAGCATTTAAGTGCAAGTTAGATCACAGGAATACCCGGATGCACAAACAACAGATATTAGACATCATACTGAAGAAATTACACGCACTAGATAGCACCAGTGAGATAGTAGAACCACTGATCTTGCAAGCATTACCTAAAGAGGAGCGATTACTACTGCTGGGACCGGATTCAGAATTTGTACCATCAGTTAAACCGGAATGTCACGGAAAATTTCCCCATTACATTCTCGCACTGCCTAAGCTACGCTTCGGGGAAGATCGGATGCCAGTGAAGACTCTATTCTATCGCAGGGTCATAGCTGTGTCGGAGCGGATATGCCATGTCCACCAGTTGCTCAGGGCCCGGGTGGCTGGAACGGCCCGAATCGACCGACGGCGGGACGCTGCCTTTTTGTCAGGGCTGTTAGGGTTCGCATCTCCGTTCCTGCACACTATGCTGGGGATACACGTCAGCAGTAGCATGTTGAAACACCTAGAGGGACCCGTTGCTCGAGTTATTAATGCAATGAGCATTATACAGGCAATCACAGAAGTATATCGATCTCAAATTCCTATACTTCAAACATGCATCGTATGCGAGGAACGACATAATCCAAATTTCACGCCTAGGGAAGAGTGTGCTTTTATCGCCTATCATGGCGAATGGGATTACACCGGGAATCTGTCTACCGATTATGGAACTATTAGGAGAGATGGAACAGTATCCGTTCGACCAAGTAGCACACCAGGATTACACACGGCATGCGAACTTATAGCGTATAGGGAAGCCAACTTGGAGTTTCTAGAAACTATAATAAGCGCACCGTACTTATTGGATCACCTAGTTACGGAACTCGACGAAACCGGACCCAAGGTTCCGGTGCTGTCAATACATCACATCATATACGCTATAATGGCCAACGCCCTTTTCATCGACATAGATAGTAAACCAAAGCGCGAGGAACTACTATACTTACGACTATTATGGTTGCGCAAGCCCGCTCAAAACATCTGGCAAACCGACCCAACGGAAGGCATGGACTTAATTCCAACCATGGATCATGACGCGGACATAACATTCATCGATGAAGAGGAACTTGAGAGCGAGTTGAGTGCCGTACTCAGTGACACCAGCGGTGATGAAATTGACATGCTAGCAATTGACTCACTCAACTCTGATGATCTCATTTCTGAGCTAAGTCTCTCCATGGACGCCGAAATTGCCAGCGATGGACATGACAATGCCGACAATGGTAGTGGCCGGGTATCACCGACCGGGTCGGTACGGTCCTCTCCAAACGGATTGGGACGGAGTATAAAAGCTGCGGTCGGATTGCTAAATAAGGGAACTAGAATAATGGGATTGCTAGTTGCTCTGTTAATCCTTCATCAGCTAGGGCAAACTCACGCTATCGCTACGCCATTCTCAGACCAAGTTGCACGCTTAGGAGCCATGGTAAATCAACAAGTGGGTACGTTAATCGAACCGCAAGGCTTAGTAATAACTGCTTCGCAATCAACCTTTTTGCCGATAATTTTAAGGCTATCTCTAGATGGGCTACAACCCAGTCGGCAGGCAACCGGTATGGCGTGGTGTGTATACACTCCAAGGGGTAAACCATGTTTAGGGAATTGCTGTCCCAACCCAAATTGTACTACCATGCCGGATTTACAACAGAAAGTACAAGAATTAGAAAGAGAATTAAGAAGTACGTACCAAGGCGTGTTAGACACTAGTTATTACATGGCATTGATGCGCGAATATTGCGAAGCGAATTCGCATCTATGTGAGGAACCTAAAGCCAGAAAGAAGCGATTTCTCGCTGTATTAGCTGGAGCTGCAGGCGTAGTAACAGGATTTCTAGGTGTAGGTGTAGCGTTCACCAACGCCGTACACCTTAAGGACTTAAATAAGCAAGTACTCGCGTTATCTAAAGAGATGAGGAACACATATAACGTCGCTTACGGTAATTCGCGAGCGATCATGAAATTAACGCACGCCAATGAGGAGTTATACTCATTTCTACATTAATTAGATGCGGGAGGTAGTCACTATGATCGACCAAGTAAGATGCCAGGAGCAACGCTACGTAACTGAGGTCCACCGCGAGCTAGTCAACCATATGTTTCGCACCAGTCTTAAATCATCGGTTGACGCCGTCATGGAAGCCATGATGAGCGGCCAACTGTCGCCCAAAGTGGTGGACGCATCCACGCTCAAGAATTTATTCTAAAAGAACTCAAAGATAGCGCAAACCATTTTAACACGCGAACCCGCACTGGCATACCAATTTGGACAAATCTACCCAGTGCACATCGACCTAGGCTCATTCAAATTTGCTTTCATACTGCGGGTGCCATTAGTTACGTCGGACGACGTCCGACCCTACTTCCGAATCTACAACGTAGGCTGGAACGTTCCGGGACGTAGTGCTCACATGAAATTACCATTACCTGATTACGCTACGCGGATTGAACGCGCATGCTACGAAGTATTAAAGTTACACGCATGCAACACGCGACCAGGTATTGCATTCTGTGAAATACACGTCTTAGCAACAGACCATACATCGCGCTGTTTGGACTGGATTATCATGGGCGAGGACGCTCCAGAGGAAGCTCGCCAACTTTGCAAGTACAGTGCATTGGTCGGGCCAATGGCAAACCATACAGACGTCTACACCACGGCACAAGGGGTGCTAATTCGAACTACTGAACGTAAGGCTGTCGTCTCTAAGAAGAAACATTTTAGCCACGTTACCCGGGGAGAGACGATTAACATCGCTGACAACGGAGTTTTGTGGTTGTCCCACAACAACTATACCCAGCACGTGGTCGGGCCACTTATGCTGGCTAGCACACTAGACGCGCAGGAAGTCACAATCCATATTGGGCCTAATATCACTGTCCATGACTTTCCGGACATACCGCTCAAACCAATTGCTTGGAGCTCATTGGAACACGCTAAAGCGACGAACTTACAGGTCCAACAAATAGCAGACGAGCAGTTGAAGAAGGTAATTGACTTCCCATACATCACTACTACTGGCGTAGCTCCTTACTTATGGATGCTTATTGTGCTAGTAGTTGCAAGCATAGGGCCCATCATCTACTTTAGGAGGAAACCTGGATTCTGTCCTAAATGCATAAAAGGACGCCTGCAGCGTTGGTGGCAACAACGATCATGTGCTCGGGAGGAACTAAGACGACCTGAATTGCACATTAAGACGGGCAATGAGTATGGAACCACAGACAAGCCCCGACCAACCGTTTCAGCCCCAGCTGCTTCCACCGAACATCTCGAATTACGTACAATGAGCCCTCGCCGCTCAGCACGAATAAATGCTACCAGCGAGGACGAAAGCGTCGTTCTAGTAGAGCCCACTGAATTATTCGCAGTATCTGAGCGATCCCAACGCCGAGGACATCGCACCGTAGCATACCACCGACAACTCAACGCAATACATCACATGGACGCACCCTTGCTAATCAACACTTTTGTATACCGCACACCAGTACTCACGCTAATAGACACAGGGGCAGATGTTTCCATTGTGTCCCAATACTTGGTAAATAAATTAGGCCTCCACCCGCAGCCTGACGATTCCACTAGGATAGTATCTGCCACCAAACAGGAATTAGCATTAGACGGCAGTATAAGCGTACCTTTGTCGATCGGGTCCATAAAGGTACAAACAGAATTCTTTGTCACCAAAACAGCTCCTTATCACTGCATCATAGGAACAAATTTCATGTCCCAGTTGCCAAAGTGCATCATAAACTTTAAGGAACGTTGTTTAGAAATAGCAGTAGATGAGGAAGAGGCTAAGGTACCTTTCGCAGGATTAGAACGGTACGACCCGCCTCTAATAGCAGTAATGTGTCGGAAGCTTACCACAATAGAACCAAACACCGAAACGTTCATTAATGCGATCCCAGAAATAGCAGAAACAGGCGTAGGACCGGCGCTATTTGTGCCCGCACCAGAAATGGTTGACATCGCAATGGCACATGCATTAGTGTTAAGAAGCCAAAGAACCATATCAATCGCAGTAATTAACTTCGGAAATACCCCTGTCACCATTTATGCCGGACAAACGATAGGACACATTGAGGTAATGATGAACCCCAATGTGCAATTCTTGAAAGACACAAACAAAAAACTTGTTTCGGTACGAGGAGCACAAACCTGCTAAGCAATTGAATAACATTACTGCACACCCTGAGAGAATCATCCAACACATAGAGGCTGGGAAAAGGTCAATTGACCATGAAAGAGCTCAAACGGTCTTGAGTAAAATAGATTTTGATAAGACCCTATTATCTCCGTTTGAGCTAAAGCAATTGAAAACCGCAATTGCTGAAAACGCAGATGTCTTCAGCACACACGACTTTGATTTGGGACGCTACACAGAACATAGGCACCGCATAGAGACCGGAGACGCTAAGCCAATTAAGCAAGCACCGTATCGACTAGCACATTCCTTGCGCGAACCGCTTCGCGAGGAACTCAACAGTATGCTAGATGCGGGACTAATATCACCATCAAGCTTACCTTGGGGATCACCGATAGTATATGTAACCAAGAGTGACGGCTCACTCCGACTCTGCGTGGACTTTCGGAAGGTAAACACGGTAGAAGAGCAGGACGCATATCCATTACCTAGAATAGATGATATCTTAGGATGCCTCAGAAACACTAAACTAGTGTCCAGTTTAGATCTAAACAAGGGTTTTTGGCAACTAGAATTAGACCCAGAAACTAAGGACAAAACATCTTTCGTAACGGTTCATGGACAATACGAATACAATGTCCTACCGTTTGGATTAAATTCATCTCCAGGAGCTTTTCAACGTTGCATGTCCATGATTTTAAAAGGGTTAGAGTGGGAAAAATGCTTGATATACATAGATGACATACTGGTATTTTCACCAACGTTCGAGGGCCATTTAGCTGACCTAATTAGGGTGTTCGATCGTTTTCGCAGAGCCAATTTAAAATTGAAACCGTCAAAATGCAACTTTGGCCGAGGTAGTTTAAAATATTTAGGACACATAATTAGCACAGAAGGCGTAAAACCAGATCCCGAAAAGGCAATAGCAATAGAGGAATTCAAACGTCCGGAGACGCTGAAGCAGCTTCAAAGTTTCCTGGGACTAGTAGGTTACTATCACAAATTTATACCAAACTATTCAGACATTTGCGAACCTTTGAATGAACTAAAACGCAAGGATGCAGTATTTAAGTGGACCCCTAAGTGTGAGGACGCATTTAAGAAGCTAAAACAAGCGCTATTAGATGAACCAGTACTAATACATCCCGATTTTACACAGCCGTTCATTTTACAAACAGACGCTTCAGGATATGCAATGGGCGCAGTGCTCTCGCAGAAAACTAAACAAGGCCTCAAACCCATTGCATACGCAAGCAAAGCTTTACTAGATTATCAATGCCGCTATCCTGCAATCGAACTGAGGCTCTCGCAATCAGATGGGCAGCGCTACATTTCAAACATTACCTGGTAGGGCACAAATTTCATGTAGAAACAGACCACAAGGCGCTCAAGGCGCTATTTGACAAACCACCTAGGAACTCACGCTTATCCCAGTGGCGTAGTGAGTTACTACTTGAATTGGGAGGATTTGAAATACTATATAGACCAGGTAAAGAGAACGGCAATGCCGATGCGTTGTCGCGGGATCCGAGATACGATCCATCTATTGGCGAGGAACAAGGAGATACTTATGAATTATTGATGATGGGTCGGGGACGACCCACAGGACCTCGCCCACCAACAACCTGCACAGCGTGGGATCAATCACACCTGCCTTACCCCGTACGCACAGTGACACCGCTCACACCTGAGGCGCCAACAGCGATAATAGGAAGCCCAATAGCTCCCCCAGGACAGCCAAACCCCGAGGCAATCCCATCGCAACTAGTTCCCGACACGCAGATAACTACAGTACCTCCAGCGACGCTAACACAGCAAGCAGCCACGCTCAGTGCTATCCCAATTAGAATGGATCCAGGAGGAACACCAACAATGTCAGTACCCACCACAACCATCTCGGGTTCTGGAGTCGGACCTCAGGCTCGAGGATCTAAAAGGCCACACCGGCCTGAATCAGAAACCGTAGGACTAAGAGCGACCACACTACCGACAGAGCAGGAATTTGATAGGCTCATGAAACTAATGATGCATTATGAAACTGAAATTTTGCCAACAGTTTGGATCGAGGACGCACAAGACACCCACGAAAACATATATTTGCCATTCTTTTCAGACCTTCCAGATTTTAATCTGGTACGGCTCTTGCCGTACATTCAACGAAATGACCCAGAACTAGGTCCCATTTGGTGGTATTTATATAACAAAACAAGGCCTAAGGCCGAGCTAGGCGCATTAAGAATAGAAATGCGAGCTCATTATTTCGAACTCGCGCAGGATACTAAAATATTATATATGCATCCGTTACAACCAGGAGACATAAATTATAAATTGTGCGTCCCAATCACATTGGTACAGCAAGTCCTCAAACATGAACATAACACCTTGTATGGAGGACATCCTGGTCGCGACCGACTACTAGCAAAGTTAAAACAATTTTACTACTGGAAGGGTATGTCAGAGTACGCACAACAATGGATCAGGCGATGCACTCTATGCCAGTCCGCAAAGGACCCAATTGCTCGGATAACCACTGGATTGGGTAGGGTTCCGTTGGCAAATCAACCAATGTATCGTGTATTCGTAGACATACTCGATATCCAAGTTCGGTCGCAAGCGGGTAACCGCTATGTCATTGCATTCATCGACCAATTCACAAAATTCGCAATAGCAGTGGCAATAAGGCACCAGGATGCACACACAGCCGCACACATATTTTTATATGAGGTAGTCAACAAGTACGGAGCTCCCAGGGAGCTATATTCCGACCGAGGAGGTGCTTTCACCGCACACATGTTTGAAAACCTGTGCCAGGAAATGCACATATTTCGGCATATGAGTTTAGCTTATCACCCTCAGGCAAATGGCGAAATTGAAAGATTTAATCGGACCCTACTATATTTGTTACGAGTAAGTGTACCACAAAATGATCATCACTCATGGGGTGTATCATTACCGTTTTGCATCATGGCTTACAATTCTTCAGTACACACAGCAACAAAATATCCACCATTTTTACTGATGCACGGATTCTATCCTAGGTTACCCGGAGAGTACGACACACATAGCGCAGCCACCGGATATACTGGAGCTCATTCTTATAGGGCCAACGCACAACGATGGATGGCTTCTATCAGGGAACGCGCATACCAGTCAATGAGAGCCGCGCAAGAGATAAATCGACTAAGGTACAATAGGCGAGCTCGTGAACCACGCTATCAAACAGGTGAATTAGTTTGGGTATATAGGCACGACACCACGCCAGGAACATCTAGAAAACTCACGCCTCGATGGTGCGGACCATACGAAGTACTAGGGATCACCCCGCCATGCATGCGTGTAAGAATGTATTCTAATCCGGAAGGCATGGCACATGTCGTACATCTTAATAGGACCAAGCCATGTTTTAGGGCATTAGATCCAGTACCCAATGTAGGAGACTGGTTAGGTCAAGTGCACGCTTCGGTCCTAGAAAGGGGTCTGAATGAACCAACCCAACGAATTATCGCTGATAGGGATTTCGTTGCGGAAATCGAACCCGTAGATGAGGTAGCAGTGCGCACTGTAAGAACAGCAGTCAGTGATAGTTCAGATACCGAGAGTATAGAAATGGGAGACCCTAACGATCCGAACTTATATCGCCGGACATACGCCGAGATCGAGGCCGAACAAGCAGCGATGGAACACATTGAGTATCGGACGGACGATTACGAGCCGCAGAATCCAAGGACAGTCAGGAATCGGATTCCTCTGACTGATCCAGATAGAGAAATAGAACCATCTTGGCCACCAATATCGCAGGAACAGGTTACTACCCAAGAGGCGTTTTCATACATACCAGAACCTGGTAGCCGAGACACGCAGGTAGAATATGGACGACACACTGTACCAGTAACCACAATGGAAAGAATAGTAGCAACCAGCGAGGAAGTTCCATTCGGTGTACCGACTGTAGGCGTAGGCATACTTGAAGGACAACATTTCTACCCAGCGGACATCACGCTATCCACTACGCCACGAGGAGCTTCAGGCGGAATTGTCGTACCTGGTCCATACACTTCAGGAGACCTACGCTATGCAATCATGCTCGCTGCTCAGGACCATCCGTTGTTCCAATCACGACCGGCTGAGCATATCATGGCATCACGGCTACGCATACCAATGGAGATGTCAACTCAGACAATAGGAGACTATACAGCGATTCGCCCCTATAGCGCTCCACCAGCAGCTGCCGACAGACCTATGTCGCCCCACCACTATGTCTTTCGTGAGGCGGCTGTCACTCAGCCACCTCCAGGGTCACCAATGTCCAGCTATCTATCAGAAACATCTGGCGAAGGTACTACGGTAGACGTGAGAGCAGCCGAAGCAGACGACGAACTAACTAGCCAGACATCGCAGGACCCCTCTTCAGCTGAACGACGCGGTCAAGCAGGACAGGAGACGTACAGCAGTAGTTCTAGGACGCCCACTACGCAACCAGGAACCTCCGGCTCACCAAGCGAATTTACGCTTGCGGAATCTAGTAGCGAACCACCCGCACACCGAATGGGGATCGTTCGCGCGGTAACCTTAGATACCTCTGCCTGCACACGAGCATCGACAGAAGAACGAGGGAAGGCACTTGTTGGACGGGCCACGCAGCGGAAACAAAGTGTATCCACACGCGGGGGTTCAACCATCCAGTTTGGCTCTACCGACCAACCAGGACCATCCACGGTAACCATCACAGAATTGGTACACCCCACTACTGCTGCTACTACCTCCTCAGGAATAATACGTCTTAGCACTACTCATGCAACGGTCCCAACCAGGCACTTACTACATCGCCAGGCCAGGGACCGGGTCTTTAGGCCATACGGCGCAGCATCAGATGAAGAGGTAGGAACCGCCTTACGCAGACATAGGCGCGTAACTTTCCAGGAACCTGGACCAACTATCACTGAAGCAGCAGGAACATCAACTAGACTAACCTCCACTACGCGCACACAATCCACCACTGTCACCACTTCAATGACCAGTGCACCAACACCAACCCCACGACAACTTTTAACGGAAGGACACTCGCCAGGTGGGACCCAGTCACTGACCTCATTTCCACTATATCCTTCCAGTCAGGAATTACACCCTGCAGCTTGGCGACGACGAACACCCCGACCACCACCCTATGAAGAGTCCGACTCGGACGACCCTGACCTACGGGTGGACTAATCCTAACCACGCTCGCACGTACCTCAACGCTAGTAAACACGACAGGCCGACAGAAGGGGGAGTAGGAGAGGGGATCAGGAGTACATTCACAGGTAAATAAGACTATCTTTACACTCAGCCTTATTTCGGTATACACATTATAGATGCGACGAAGCTACAGTGCCAACGACATCCAGATGCCAATGCTACCAACAGGCGTGCGGCACGTACCGATGGTTTGCAGCGGCGGCATCTACCCAACGGTGCCACTCTATCAAGCTCCACCAGGATCGCGCGGGGAAAACTTCGCCTACAAAGGGACCCGCCGGCCAATGCTTGCCAACGAGACAACGACGCTCGACAAATTCGAACACAACGGGCGGCGTCTGTCCAGCGTGTCCGAACATTTTCATCTCAGTGTGTTGGAGCTGCTAGGCTTCAATAACGCCGCGAAGGAACTCGCTGAAGCGGAAATTAATCCAACTGAACTACAACTTCATAGCATCGCACTCCATCGCCGCCTACCGATGAAAAGACGATGCATGCTAAAATCTTACTACCCGTATGTCATGCGGCCAATACTACTGGCCAGATTCAGCATGCCCGAATATGCGGAGGAGTTGGAGACCACGAACGACCGGCATCTGTACAACGCCTCGCTCGACGATTTCTGGGGAACGGGCGCCTTCCACATTGACTGTTGTTGTGGCCGCACGTTCCATAACGTGACAGGTCGCCTGCTCGAGGAAATCCGCGCCTATCATCGGGACGGACTCGTTCGATGGCCCCAAGTCGTCGTTGTGGGCGACGAGCAAGCACTACCATTGCTCAACGTCGCCGATCAACACAATTGGCTGGTTTTTGCATGGCCCCGAATGGAGATGGCCTATTTGATCCAGTGGGCCAACGCGTTCGTCACGCCACAGACGGACTGTGTAATCGTCATAGGCGGGTACGGCAAATTATGGCGTGACGATAACAATGTCTTTTCGCCCAGTGCGTTTACCAAGCGCATTAAGCGGAAACTGGAGGTGCTTGAGCGGCGACTCCGGGAAAATGCGGCCGTTTACATCGCTCCGCCGCCACCGCAATGGAACGCACTTAATTACACCAACGAAGCATGGGCGACAGAACTGCGAAACCGGAAACTGCGCCTCACCGCGGACCACCAAGCCCTCCGCAACGTTGTCATGGCCCCATGGTCGGTACCACTAACGGCACCCGAACCCTGGGATACGGTCGGCCGTTCAACCGGGGTGAGGAACACCAACGATGGGCCGAACCGGTGGTGGCGCCCGCTTACCATCACGAGCTGGTCAATTGGGTAGGCCATTACGTTCGTTGTACTGGCCTTTTTCGCCTCGGCGAACAACGAAGGGATGACGGCGAAGAATAGACTTACCGAGGAATTGTTCGCACGCGGATACGACAGAGGGGAGTAGGTAACTAGTGAGAAATCATGAAGCACCCTAGAGCAGTATAAAACGCAAACCCCTAGGGCATAGAAAATTCCGTTTGTAGACGCACGCGAGAGAATCAAGCGTAGAGTTGAGAATTGCGTAAGCCATTGTATTCAGTTGCACTAACATGCGAGGCGCAACTCGACTGTTGTGAAAAGGGACGAAACCTATAAAGGTTATATTATTACAGATGGACAACAGCGTTCGGCAACGCGAAAACAACAAACAGGACGACTGCAGCGTTCGGCGACGCAGCGACAGTCAACTGGACCAAAGCGTTCGGCAACGCAACGTCAACGACATCAGGCGCTCCGAAGGCGGTCCGGCCCGACGATTATCAGCAGCCGGACCGTATGCTCCACCCGAAGCAACCACGTACCGCCTGCCTGTCATTCCAACGTACCACGTTGACCTAACGAAACCGTACGTGCCATTCTTGTCGTACGGCACCGAGTGGCCGGAGCTATCCAATATGCATGAAGCTCCGACGCCCTTCCATCACGACGGTACCACAGCTCCAACCGTCGAACAGCATTATCAAGTAAGGGTGCTTCTTGTACTCGGCCTGATGGAAGCGGCCAAAGAACTCATGGACATGGTAGGCACGCCGCAGCAAATCAAAGCAAGAGCACGGGCGCTCAAGGACGAATTGGTCGATAACATTACAAGCGCCCGTCTCAAACCACTGCTTGAGCACATAATGCGGCCAATATTGATCCGTAAATTCGGCATTCCCAGCTACGCGCGGATTCTGCATCTCACGGGCAACCGACCGCTCCTGGAGGTAACGACAGATACCTTCTGGGGCATCGGACGTACCCCTCAGCAATTGCGGCAAGGCGAACAACCCAGGCATTGCCACAATGTTATGGGACGGCTCTTGGAGGAGGTGCGTGAATACCTCACCTCTGGCTACGCTTGCTGGCCGCACGTCATCATCATGGGTGACGCACTCCCGCTACCGCTGTTGGAAATGGCCAACGATTATAAGTGGCTAGTGTGCGCATGGCCTGGCACCACGCTAATCCGTATGATCCAACTCGCCAGCGCCGTCTTGACGCCACTGACTAAATGCGTTATCTTACTTGGAGGCTACCAATACATTTATCGGAAGGCGCAACCGGAGCAGCTCCATGCGACCAACCCTAATGCAGCCTTCAAGAAGATCAAACGCCATCTAGGGATGCTATCGCGGCGGGTACCAGCGCGCACGCCCGTGATCCTCGCACCGCCAATACCCCGATGGGCCGCGACTAACCAAGACGCAATGTCTTGGACGGCCGAGTTTAAACGAATTGTCGCTAACCATCGGCAACAGCATGACGCATTCCATAACGTCTATTTCCCGAACTGGCCTGTCGCCTTTAATGCCGCAGACGCGTGGGAACGGGATGAGCCGCATATGGAATGGCAAGAGCGCCCACAGTTCGAGGAACCAATGGTTTCCAGGTACTGCCTGCGTAATTTGCGGGAGTGGGTCAGCCAACTGGTGCGCGACGCCGAACTCAGACGTTTGACGCGGTAGGCGCGTGTAATAAGGAACGTAACGCATGAACCCTCAGAGAAGTAGAAATAAGCGTGCGAGTATCTAGACAAACCTAGGCGAAAATTAAGGATGACTGAAACAGGTAGGGCAAGAAATATCGAGCAGCGTCGAACATAAATAAAGCACGGCGAATAACCAGAAGGACCGCGCAGGGCAAACAGGGTAGTGCACAAACACAAGTTACCAAGCTGCGCATCACGAACGGAACGAATCATTTTAAAGGACCTAATAATAGGAAAGTTTGTTACTTAAATTAGAGCAAATTATGATCCAGGTGCAAACGGTAAGAAAAGGGCAAACTAAGTATTTTGAGTGATAGAGATAACTCAAAACAACCTGAGTCCGATAACATTTATTGCCATCATTAGAGCAAATTAAGCAAAACTTGGTTACGAATCATTCAACGGGCGTATTAAAGTTTAACAAATGGGAACTTCTGGGAATAGGCACCCCGGCGGCCGGACCATTTCCTGGGAGTTACCCGAAAATTAAACAAGGGATCTGTTTTAAAACCCAAACCCAAACGCGGAGGTACGTGCTGGAAAGTATAATAAACTGCAAATGTACATATATGTAATGTTGTGCTGTATATATATTGTCATGTTACATGCGGCAAGGGGCCATATACTCAGCCCATAAGTAATAATGAATGGTACTTTCCTGAAAATACAATGTTCAAAGACACAAAATTTTACAAACAGACACAAAATATTATAGGCCATAAGGGAAAACTTCCAAAATTACCGAAAATAAAGGGAGAAGGGACGCGTTTTTGGTGATAACCAAGCAAATTGATCGTCCTTCTACCCTCGTTTTAGCAAATTTTAACAAATCTTTGGAAAATTTTCGGAACTTAGTGCAATTTAAGCTCAAACGGGCTAAAATTTTCAAATTTCATACTAATTTTACTAAATTGATATCAAGGGCTGTACATCATCTGGAATCAATCACGCAAAATTTTCATTTCACCTCTCGACAAATTTAACTTACTACCATAAGTAAGGAGTCTATAAAATCCAAAAAATTTTAAGAGATGTAACAGCCCGAGTTTTTACGTGAAATCTCAAATATGCGAAATTAGGCCATAAGGGCCTCAAATTCTACGGATAAAGGGCGGTCGGATACCGGTGGAGCGTGATCCAAGGATTCATTATTGTATTGATGATTGCACTGAATAAAATAAAATATTGTATCGTATGCTATAAATGTCTCATCACGCTCCACCAGCCCGAGGTGCGCGGGGTGATTTCGCACCTAAAACCGAACCAAATTTTATAGTGGAGGTGTCCGATCGTGCCCAGGGTCATTATTGTTTATGAATAATCTGCATAACAATGCTATCGATTTGTATTTGGGGATGGTACGGATGCGTAGTCGGATCGGCCGGGGACAAGGGGAAAAATCTCACGATTCTATCACCGCTCAGACTTAACAAATTTTGCTAATTAGGTGCCCCAGGGTCGGTTCCGGTGCGCATCCGTGAACAATAACTATGCAATATATATATGTTTGTTCATTGATGGAATAATGTACTTACTGGGTGCTTGCGTCCGGGTGTCAGGATGGGGCAGAGTGTCGTACAAAGCCCCCGGCGACAAAAAGGGCAATTTGGGTTTGTTTTATAATGGTCCGGTACCCGTAAGTTTATTCTGACACGCCGGCGGAACCTAATACGTATTTGGTACGGTACGGGATAAATGATATACATAAACCAGGGGATAAACTTTGCTTAATAGGGAGAAAGTTTCATTTTTCAAGGGGTGTAAGAAAATTGAAATTTTGGGGGTTTTAAAGATTTCGAACAAAAAGGGGGACATTAAACTATCATCAGGACTCTATAGGGCTTCAAAATTTCTCGTTCGGGTCAGCTTACTCCCAACCCGTAAGTACTTATGGACCCCAGATCCCGCGTTTAAACTCTCAAACTTTCGGGCCCTAAATCACCACATCCTAAACCAAAACTCCCTGATTTTTCGAGCCCTACACCTCAATTGGGCCCTATACAAACCATCTCATTGAAAACCGGGGCCATTCGCCTCAACGGAACTCCACGGGATTCCCCTAACTCAGTTGGGACCCAAAATCTTCCTATCGTGCACGCATTTCTCTGCTCTTAGCGGGCCTCCTAGGGGGCTTACATTAAATTTAAAGGTTTCATCAGCAGGCGACCAGCCAGGGCATGGATATGATCCCGCCCCCGGCCGCCTGCTCCTTTCCGTTCCTGAAATATAAACAAAAAAATAGCAAAAATTCGTTACATTTAAAGCGCTGATATATTTTATTATTTTGGAGACCTCGCGCCGACCAGCGCGAGGTTTAGTTGTTTACGTCGCCCTTGGCACACTTTGGCCACTGTATAGCGTTGTAGCTTGTTGTCGTCGCCGATGCTGGGGGGCTTATGGCTATTATTATAAGGAATAATAATATTTGTGTGAACGGGCCTGCTATAGCCGTCTTGCCTTGCTATATGCATTTGTGTATACACGTATCTGCAGCTGTTTGCGGCTCGTTTTGTTTGTGTATATTTTAAAAGTTTTCAAATTCAAAACTTGGCACTATTTCGAGAGCTAGGGCACACAGAGGACAGAACAAGCAAAAAGGGGGTTTAAGTTAGTATAAAAGCAGGCTGCCCGATTCCCCGATCGGAGCCAGTCGACTTTTCCTCTCGTGGGCATTGGCGGTTGTCGCCAATTTTTAAATTTTATTTCTTAATAAGGCTTTCTGCTTTTCTTTTGCTTGCTTTTGGGTATGCTAGGGGTGGTTTCTCGCCGTGCCCCCACGGTGGAGAGCCTCCCCTGGTTTGATACGTGTTTCGATTAGGCAAGGGCAGTCCTTTGCGGACGTTGAGGTGTCGGAAGGATGCTTCGCGCGCCCGTAAAGGACGGCCCCGTTAAAATTCGCAAAATTGTGCTAACCCGTTTGAAATTTTACGCTCACGAGTATTTTGACTGGTTCCCCACTCCTCGGACATACCCGTCTTGTTTGCAGGTCCGAGGAGTGATCGAAAATTCTACCTTTAGGCTGATGGCAGTGTACGAAATTTCCAATTTCAGGCGAAAATTTTGAGGCCACGGTTTTGTTTCTACGCGATGACAATTAAAAATTCCCAATCCGCGACAAGTGATTCCCTGCTTGAGATACTTTTCGAAAGAATTTAAGATGGTGTCCGATATTTTTGCAGTACGAAGGGGTCATTAAGAGAGGTTCCGAAAGGTCAATGAAATCTCATAAGTGGTAAAAGGAGCGTTTCCAAGGATGTAGCCGTCTGCATCTCCGGGTGACACGAGGTGTCCCCGTCTCTCTTAAATTGAACAGCAGCGTCGAATCCCCATTCGTTCGCTGTGTTCCCAGTATTTTGGTAAATTTGCGATGCAGACGACTGCGGACCCGTCCGTGAAAATTTTAAGAGTCACTTGTTGAGCACAGAGTACGAAACAGAGACTGGAGCTGGCGGCAGCTAAAATTTTAGAATGAGCTTGGGTGGAGCGTGTATTTTCTAACCGTGCAACTACGGGGAAAATTCAGGTCGCCACCCACTCCCGGAGCCCTCTGGGAGCGAACTTCAACTTGTTAGGATCGTTCGCGGGCCGCTCCAGCCTCTGTCGCGCGCGCACAGAAGTTATGGACTGTCAGCCCGGTTTTTCGTTGAGAATGTCGGTACCTAGGGAGCAATGTTTATTGTGGTTCGTTGGGCAAGCAGTACTTGAAATGAAACGGCGATATCGGAATGTCCCAGGGGAATCATCTACATTCTCAGAAAGTAGTGAGGTCAAATCAATCGACTTTTGTTTGAGGGCACCGTTTTCAAATTGAGATATAATATTCTTACCGGGGTACCTTGCAGGGTACCCGAACTTAAATTTGTTTATCTGATAAATGATGTAAATGAACTGTCGTACGCCCCGATTGGGCGAATTTCATAAAGTGTGCTAAATATAAAACAAAAGATTCAGGAGTAAATCAATTGAATCGCGTGTTGTTTATAAAGCAGTTAGGAGTCTTGTTTAAATTTCTGCCCCCGTAGAAACTCAGAACTAGTTTGCAACAGAAACCTCTCAGGATTTTTGAACCAAAGTCAGCCTTGTGTCGCTGCGAGCAAGCCATCCACCCCGCGCCCCGTCGAGTTAATTCGCTAACAAGCTCACTCGCTTAGCAAGCACCCCTTTGTACCCCGCCTTCTATCCATGTCTTGCTTTAACCGCCTGGAACGCTCCCGCTGCGAATACTTCCATGGTAATTGTCGCTTTGCATAACGCGCATCCCAATACATAACACTAGTAATCACAGGTGAGACACCCAAGGGACTGGGGCCTCCGCCTCAGTGCCCCAACGTAAAATTAAGTGGTCAAATTTAGTCGTTGTCAGAGTTGTAAGGCCGGTCGTGTATTACTTTAGGATTAAGAACGGGACAATAGTTCATCGAGATACACCGATGGGGGAACCTTACTCAGGCTATACTAGGATCGGAGAACCCCGCTTAAGGGACAAAGTGGATAATGAGGGAAATGCGAGTCAGCCTTATTACCTGTGAGCAGGCTTAAGGGTTGACTCTCCCTCGGGGGACCTCATACCATTAGACACGTGGGCCAATATAGGGGCCAGGCCGAACACCCTGGTAAACCCGCCGGCGGCCTGCTACGCTAAGCAGTTCCCTTGGGTCATCGTACAGATCACCAGGGAGTCGTGGAAGCCGGGGTCGTCCGGGCACCACAATAGAGTAAACCGTGGTGCAGCTGGGATCCCTTAGGGCCAGAACTGGTCCTAGTACACGTATATAATCTCCTGTGGATTTGTTAACTAAAAAGCAAATAAAGTATCTGCAGTGTTCGTCATGTAATCATATATGCAGTAGTCAGCAGAATAATAGAGACCCAGGATAAATAACAAGTTAGAGAAGTGACTACTCGACTAAAGTGCCGACAGGGTAAAATTTTGGGGAAAAAATTCCGGTAATTTTTTCGATCACAGTAAGGTTTTCTCGGAAAATCTGGATAAGGTAGCGGGCCTGGTATCGCGTGAGCCATAAAGCTACCGTGTTTTCACATTACATTGTTACAATTTACCATTAAGGAAAGTGCGGATCAACAGTGGGATTCCGTGGGAAGATGATCGAAACGTGCGTCAGTCTTCCTACATATGGACTGGCCCAAAGGGTTGACCAACCCTCGGAGGAACTTCATACCACTAACTTTTTTCCTCTGGGACTTAACTCTTTACAATTATTAAATTATTTTGTGATCCTCAAAGACACTGGCAGAATTGTACGCCAAGGTACTTCCAGGTCCGGTCCTGGAGAGCACCCAGGTCACACACCAGTTATAATTTTGGTACTTTGGAAAAGCCGGTATTTTCACATGCCGTCATTCATAGGTCCATGGTTATGAAGCTCTATATATATATAAAATTAGAAAAAATAACTTTAGTGCAGGTGATACGCCCACTGCCACTGTGAGAAAAATAAACGATTTTAACGCTATTGTCACTGTATATATTGAAAACCGAGCTGTGCTTCTGTTTTCTTAAATAGAAGAACCTGCCCAAGTAAAACGACAAGCACTCACACTGCTGCACGGTTTTGTTTACAGAATTCACATTCGTCTCAGGTCAAATAAATGCGTTGGATGCATTGAATCTTCAGCTTTTATATATACTATGATCAAATTCCGCAAATGCCATAAAACATATATAATTTATATCCAAACGGCTGCCATAATCATAAAATTCAGACACTAATAAACTATCGAAATGTAATAACTAACGGAGTCCATTCCCCTCACAAGGACCGCGGCAACTAGTAGACTCTCTTGCAATCTCAAAAGAAAAACAATTACATAGTTACTAAATGGTGGCCTCGCACAATGTTGTGTCTACAGCCGGAGAGTTTGAACTCTGTCACTTGCGCTGTTCTACAAGGGTGCTCGAACTCCGTTGGCTGTACTGTTCCATCGACGGCCTTGTATACCGTTGCCTATACTGAGGTATTGGGGGGATACTCGGGCACCGTTGGATACAATTATGTTTGGGTGATCCAACTAATCTTGCCGTCAGCTCATTGAAGTACGAAAGCTTTTTGAAAAATAAATTCATGCTTTACCTGAAACCTTTGGCGCCAAACATCGCTCCGTTACATTATGTTTGGATGACCCAAATATGTATATAACTCACAGTTGTCCGTCAATGCGGCGTTCACGTCATACCCCCAACGTTTGCAACCAGTAAACCACACAGGATCAGGCACACTGTCGACAACAGGGTGTCTCAGATACCCCCATGTTTTGTTCTAAATTTTTTCAAAGGTAGTTAGCTAGGGCGACTTGTCGACAGTGTCAAGCACACCATGTCTTCTTGCAGTTTTATTAACAGTGTGGCATTATTTATTCAACATTTATATGACCTAGATACAAATATCGAGAATTTAGAAAAAAAACTACACAGCATAGTTTACTAATAAACAGCTTTAGCAACACACGGTGTCTGTTACAGTTAATTGGCCTCAATACGATACTGTAAAGAAAAATATAGCAGCTAAGGGCGTCACCGTCTCTACGGTAGTATAGCGACTACAGGGGAAAAGTTCCAAACAGGGGACATTATAACGTGAAAGCCGCATAAATAATAAATGTCTTATTTGAAAAATATTGTCCTTAATTGCATAGTGGCATCCTGCCACATTCACAGTTTTGATGAGACATGGATTCAAAATTATAAGCTATTTGTAAAAAATTTATAAGCTTACATATCTTTGGCACGAAGCGTCGATCCAGTTACATAATCAATAAAACAGTTCAGAAAACTTTATCTCGACATGGTGACGTGAAATAATGTTGCGAATATGACAAAACTATTTGGCCAAAACGCGAAATAGCAACAAGCAGCCAATGACGAATTCAGCGACGCTAAACAAGCTGAACAAAATTTAGTATTGTGGCAAGACAGAAACTGTAAATGTGTTCCTTACCAATTTTATATAACATACCTTAACACTATATATACAAATCTGCAAAAACAGTCTTTCAGTATCTTTTGCCAAGGACATTGGATGATGATTGAGAGTGGACAGTAATCAAGCAGCCATCAAAATTTAATCAAACAAAAAGTTTAACCAACAAAATATAATCAAATATGAATATAGCTGTTAAATATGAATATATATAATGTTGTTTAGCTGCGTACAACCAAGTTGTTGCTTTCAAGTAAATTCACCACCAAGATGATGATCGCGCACAACTTACAATTTTCACTTTGCAAGCGCTTACGATTTGCGAACCAGATAAACGCAGGTACTGTTCGCGGTATAAAATTCACGAATTTAACATCATTATCTACTGCTTCCTGAGATTCAATGCTTCATAAAGGCGTTCCTTGATCGCGATATTTTGTTGAACAACGAAACTGAATGAGATCGCAAACGACCGAAATAGATTAGAAAAATGTTGATAATCCGCATGTAGCATATATATGCGAAATGGGCACATTTACGCGTATGCAAATTGCGTTTGCTCATCAATTGATCCCATGGTAGCGTTCGCTACATTTTTGCACGATGCCATGTGATTAATGACCAAAGAATCATCGCGGTTTAAGCATCTCTAAAGTAGCTAAGCACCGTAACATTGCGATTGCGAAAGCGATTGTAAAAAGAGGTTAAGCTCTCGGTTTGGCGCATTGCAAAATACCACCAGCGAGCCCTTCAAAATATGTATACGAGGCACGCTAAATGTGCGGCAAACCGCAAAAGATTACGCGATTTTGTCCATTTCTAAATAGTAACATTCTAGCTTTCACACATCACATTAGCTACGGTCGCATTCATTTTGAGGTCAAAAAATTGCCCCAGAATGCGATAGTACATTATGATGTATATATTGATAAAAACACTATTTAAATTTCTTGTTTATTTTTCGCAGTAGAGGCATGTTTAATAGACATTAAACACAATAAATACATACGTGCTTTACCATTGTGCATAAAATTGCAAGACATATTTGCATCGCTGCAAATTTATAGCTCAATAACTGTGTGCACCGTACAGTGCGACAGATTGGTTTACGGCTGTGCTACATGTCCCTAATGTGCGATAGTGTATACTTTTTGAGCGACAGTTGAAATTATTTGCAATGCAGAATCCGCCAATGCACTTCGCATCGAAACAGACAATAACATAAAGCCGTTATTCTGTCCTTTCGATACGTTATGACTAAAAACTTTCAATTACAAGGAGACTAAAGTTCAGTAAAATCAATTTGGGCTATAAAATAATCCAAAATTTCTTACCACTGCGCGTGGAAATTGGAATTTGTTCTCCTGTTCTCCAACTGCCTGTACCATTTAGAAGAGAACGGGCAGCAATTTTTCGGCATGACCCAACCCGTTGCAAATCGAGGTCGCCCAGACCCGAAATTGCAAAATTTCGACAAGACTCATTGAAATTGGAAATCGGACGGACCCGGAATTGAAAAATTTCAGTCCAGCCTAGCCCGTGTGTAGAGAATAGACAAGCTCAATATAAAAAAAGGATAAACGATACAAAGATAAAACACATATAAGAAATGAGCCAGTGAGTTTCTTAAAACGAACCTAGGTTAACAAACCGTTCACTAATCATTCGGTCTTTGAGTGAGGTGAGAACGATCCGAAGTTTTTCGGCCACGCCCGTTGTCAATCAAAGTCGACCCAAAGCTGCACAATTCCGAGCTGACCGTTGGAACTCGAGGTCAGCCCGTCCTGTTCGTACACGGCATTCAGCCCGCCCGGCCCGAAATTCTCATCTTTACTGTATGGTCCCAAATTATAATTATATCAGTGAATATCGACCAACCGTTCAATTGATAACGAAACCGTGATTGCCACACAATAATGGAAAGTGTTACCATCGTAGTATTTAGATGCAGGTCTGCCTAAAACACCTAAACTCTATTTTCATTTATCATTCCGAGAATGTATTGCGTATAACCGGGCAGTGGCTATCCGCTCATAAAGAGTTCATCATGTGAAGAACAATGTTTATTAAGCGATCTGCTACCAAATATCGGAGTGGATCGAATATCTTATACTAAGCGCTCATCTGAGCTAATTTTTTCAAACCGGTTGGACGGTTACTTTAGCGGAACACTTCGAAAAATCACTCATGTGTGTACTAATACGTTTTATGTCGTACTGCGGGGGTTCGAGCCCCACTTCTTTCCACATCTTTTGATGTACTGAATATAAGGATACCTTCAAATTTGTGCGAATTTATATCTTTATGACTAGTTTTTTAAAGCAAAGATTGTTAATAATACGCTCACAGCGAAGATTTAGTTCTGCAGACATTCTAATATTGCATGGAAAACCGATTTGATTTCGAATGGAAAAGACAAATTCTGAATTTTATGTAGGTATTGATGACAAGGCCCAACTAACCCACACCCCGACTTAGGCTTATTGTATGTTTCATATAAGGACCTTAGCTTAGGCTTGTGCGATACATAAATACGGTTGGACTTTAAAAGATTAAAGCTTAAGGTTTGAACTGTTTGGCGACCAAAAGTACATAATAAAATATTACTCTTAGTTACACAATGTGACCCAAAATATGCAAGAATGCTAATCTGGTGTGCGGCTACTGTGCTAATAGTGCGTACAGTACAGAGTGAAACATTACTAAAGCCTTATCTTTTACAAGAACGAGATAAGCAAAAACGGAGATTGTGCATTAAATGCATGAAATTGTGGAAAAATTATATACATTATACTGATCAGTAAGGAATGACGTATGTACATACTGTAGTGCAAAAAACCGGCAAGAGCAAACGATGCAAGCAGCAGCGTTAGGAGGTTTCAAACTAAATCCTACAAACAATACTTTAGTTATATGACATCATTTGTGACGAGAAACTGTTACTCACCCTTGTCACAAAAGCGAAATCAGTTGGACTAAATATCTCAGCAGAGAATAGCTACATTAGCATATTTGAACATTATTTTGTAGTCAATTCCATAACTTTTAAAGAATCCAATTTTGTGTATACATAAATTGTTAGTGGAAGATTGCTTCTATTCACTTGCTTTACATTTTAAACCCAAACTTCGGTATCAGACGACATCGATTTCCACAAGGATAAATGCAATAAAATTTTACATTCACTATGTGCGTTTCTTTACATTCTGCACACGATGAATGTCGGAAATATTCATTAAATAATATCGACGTGACATCTGAAATAAGCACGGTTGGCGCTACCTTTTTCACATTTCAGTTTTTATAAGTTGATTTAGCGTAACGCTATTTTTTTAAGATGTACCAAGGCGAATGTTTCCGCTGATTTGCCAAATCAATCGTCATGATCTAAACATACATTATACTCTTGTAGCTTTATAAGTCGGATTTGGGTGCTGATAGTTTGGCATCAGCTTGGGTCGCCAAAGGTTCCGTCAAACATGTCTGGTCCTCCGACTTCAGAAATCTCTCTTCGCAAACATATGTTAGCAATGACGGTCTGTTAGCTTCTGATATGCGATACCAATCTTCAATCGCGTCTTCTTCAGCTTCAAGTACAGACTCGCATCCTCTTTTTAGAGCGGTTACTTCAACCGATGGTGAGTCCCACAAGTCAAACGGAATGCCTAAGTCAACTTTGACACCTTTCTCAACAAGATTATGGAGAGTTCGCATAGTTTGACTTTTGCCTGAAACATTAATATCTCTGTACTTATCAATGCTCTGAATGAATAAAATTAGTCATAGTTTCAGAATATAAACACTTCTTGAACATTATGGATTATGTAACGTATGAAATATTACAGCAAAATCGCAAAATCACGTTACAAAAAATACACTTCAATGTATACCTTGAGGAAAGCAGCTTATGCGCGGACAAATGACTAAATTACTTACTCATATACAAAAGAAAACGGGATCGCTCAAAAACTGACATGACTCACAGAAGCTGCAGCAGTAATGAAAGATCTTACAGATGAAGTAACAAAAATATACAGTCACATTCAGAAGTACTGCTACAAAAGGTGCGCAAATGCGTTTAAACACGTTTGCTTGCGTGTACGTTTAAACGCGCTTGTGTCCATGTGCATTTACACACGGTTGCGTGGGTCTGCGTTTAAAAGCATTTCGTGCGTGTGCTAAACGCAATGGCAATTGCTCCAGACAAGTGACTGTTAACGTTGGAGGATTCGTCGGCATTAAGTCGTTTCGGTTGCACAGAATACTATAACAGTTGCTGCTTTAGATTATAATCTCGGATGTGGACGCTAACATTAATATTGAATTTTTTGAAAAGCTCTTAAAATGAGGGTTTACATAAAAACATGCGGCTTGAAACGAATTTTGCATTTATACTTTTTTGAGATCATTATTTGTCCTACAATAAGTTGACTAGTAATGTTGTTACTTCCACGAGAGAACGAGTCAAAATAAAGAAAAAATCATCTTAATTATCCTAATATTTTGGTTTAAAAATATCCCAAGTGGACTTTTACGTTCAATATAGATATGCCGTGACGCAATGCCTTTATCATAAAACTCTAAGTCGACTAACCTCTACATCGGAAGTTGTAGAGAACCGGTTCTGGGAAAAAGCTACTCCTCTGATTTGCACTACCAGTTACAGTCGCTCGAAAAGCATTACGATCAATATGACTCAAAATGTCACAGTGTTAACCTGTGAAATTATACAGCATAATAAACAGGTTACATTTGCCTACCATCCCCCACACAACTCATTTAACCCGAAACCATCTACCCCTTTAAACCTACGGATCTTGCAACCTAGGTAATAAGCCTTAACGACTCCACATTGATTATTGCTAAAACTTTTGGAAAACACTTTTTCGCCTAATTAACTCACAGAGCATGCAATTTCCAAGGACTTAAAGAAAAGATTTAAAATTAGAAAAATTACAAAAATTTATTAAGCAAAACGAGTTTAATTGCTGTGATGCTATCTTTTTACTAAGTGCATCAATACAGCATTCAAAATAAAAATATATATGCGCTTTAATTTTTACCGTGGTTAATATTATTGTAACCTATTGTCTGGTAACAACTACGATTACTTTTCAAACGTTTTTTACATTGTCGCGATATTGGAGGTGTCTAAACACACAAATATGATACAACTAACCTCTGGCAAACCGCCGACTGTCTTTGTATTCTTTGTGTATATCGTACGACAAAAACCGTTCGCACAAATCGTCCAGCGTTTCAATTAGACGCAGCTCTGATGTGCGATATTTACTAGTCTGAAACAACAGCAAACCATGCATTATTTACTAGTAACTTTGCAAGCGAGGGTGAAACGGAGTAAGCGTTGTTACATTTTTATGTTATCATTTTGTTTAATCACCTCCAACAGGCTATGTTTGATGAATGTACAATCCTAAAACCTTTTGGTCCCTGAACCCATTGAAAACCCTAAAACCTCGTCGACCCTAAACCCACAACGCATCAAATACACAACGCATCAAATATTTGCACTGGTCTCTAGATAACTATACCATCGTATTCAGCCTACTGGATAACCTATATAGACAATTCTACCGGATAACCTATATAGATAATTTGACCTGCAACGTAAACAAACAACTGAAGACAGAGTATATTCTGGAAGTCGGGTTTATTGACCCTAAACCTATTGGAAATCAATTAAAGGTCATGAAATATGCACCATAACAATAGATGACTAAATCATTGTATACAGCCTCAGAAATGCCTATAATATTGCCGTTATTGATGCGCTACAAGTAACTTATATTCAGACAAAATGAAAACGCACTACATTTTGGAAATCTGGTGAGTCGATCGGAAACCCCTTGAAACACCAAGAAAACGTATAATACAGTCAAGTTGGACACTAGATAGTAAAACTTTCCCATCCAGCGTACTTGATAACCTGATAGGCGCTTATTGTAAAGCAGATACAATTAATAACACACGGCGAAATTTGAATAATCGCAATTTCTTGAAAAGGGTCGACGAACCATATTCGAGAGCACAGCGGCCCAGGGAGTGGTACCACGAAAAATTTGAGTCAACAAGGCTATAGATCTCCATGAGCTGATTTTGTGGTCTTAATTTTTATAATGCTAAGCCTGTGCATGAGATACGGGCTGCGGAACACTGAACCCGTATGCCCACATTTGGCAAAGAACCCTTAAAAACATGTTTTTGTCATTTTGACACAGAATATGGGGCTGTTTGAACTCTACTAAAGGGCACATCGTCATCACTGTGATCTCCGTTTTTCAGTCGGAAACCTGCGTCGTGAGATAAAGGCTGCGAAACACGAGTATCCATATGGTCAGATGTGGCGAAGATCCCTTAAAAACCTGTATTTGCCATTTTGACCTGGAAGATGGGGCCGTTCGCATTCAACTAAAGAGCACACCTTGATATCTTCTGCTATCGAACAAAATAATTTGTCGAAATACGTCCATCCGAAAATGAGTTATGAATGACAGCGACACACAAAAAAGAAATTTTCACGATTTTCTTGATAGTGCCCTAAGTGAAAACTCCGGTCGCACCGTTTCAAGAATATATTACTGGGAAGGGGATTTATGCATAATGTAGAGTTAGAATCAATTTAAATCACAAAGCATTTAGTAAATCAGAATATAAATAATTTAAAACAAAACGGCACAATTTTTGATGCTCCACTGGTACACACACTGAGGATGACAGTTTGTAATATTTGGCTATAAATTCGCCATTGAAACAGAATAAATTAGGTTTAAATGGCGTAATTTGCCGGTAATCTAATATTGACGACACACACTTTCAGGTATCTCAGTAACCCCGTTCGATGTGGCTAGATAAATCAGCGAGCTTCGCCCAACCCCAACTACTACACAGCAAAAATAACGCGACGATTTATTGTTCAATTGTATAATCTTATACACAAATCTAATTGCCGACTTGCATAACATGCTGCACTCTTATACTTCAGGCGCTGCGTATGTATACCTACGCCGTAAAACACGATGATGCGTCATTATAACCCGCAAAAATTATCGAATACCGGACTCCATACATTGGTGCAACCGCATCAAGATTTTTCAAAGCTGAATCAACCAGAGGAAGACGCGAAAATATGCCGAAGTTTAAAAAATTGTTATTTACGGCAAAGAACTTACGAAGAGGATACGGACTAGCAGTGGCAGAGACATTGGTCTCACAAAAAGATATAACTGTATTGTCACATTATGGCAAACAACCTTTAAAACCGTTTTTGGTCATTATGACCTGAGGCCGGAGCTCTTAGCCTACTATTACTGGCAGATTGTCATCACTTTTCCTATGGAATAAAAAAAGTTGCAAAAATCTGTTCACCTGATTATGAGTTAAACCGACTGAAAATAGAAATTTATACGATTTACACACCAAGCGCTCTCAGTGTTAACTCTGCTAGCTTGGTTGCCTCCGCTTCAACAAGCGTAAGATTGTCGCGTGCAGATCTGTTGCTATGACTTGTCCAGTCCAGCCATAAGACTTATTACCGAAAAATTAAGTATGGAAACGAATCCATCATACAAGTAAATTGAAATAAATTGTCTATGAATGCTGAATAGATTTAACCTTTAACCTGGTTAAATCATACCCGAGCTATTGTTAAAGTGATTTGAGGTATGCGATTTTACTGATCAAACAACATTTAAATTCTTTAATCAATATTCTTCTTATATAATGTCAGAGATCAGGGCACGGTGCCAAAAACAGGAGCCGCAAATTCTGTATGAAGTGCGAACCTGAGGAACTCGGAGGACCAAGTAGGGTCACACGTAATTTTTTTTTCAAATTTCGAAGGCCATTCAAAAACGTAATTCTTTGTGAAAACAAGTTTCAATTTGCTTCAAGATCAGTGCAGAAGTTTTTGATAATTTGACATCAAAACTACTGGTTCTTACCTAATTTCCTATGTTACTGCTGCATTTCTTCACTGTAATTAAAACACCTCTGGATTGGAAACGATTTTGTGAACTTGTTGCATTTTAGATAGAGTTTACCAATACGGATGGAATTTAACCAAATAGACTCGATGCCCTGCCGTTGTTCCCGAAGCACGATATGTTCAAATCCAAAATTTCAAGCTGCACAATTTCATCTGAGTTTGTAATTGATTCTGATTGCCTTATACTTATCAAACTCACCAATTTTGTTGTAGAAATTACATCATGAGATAGCCCAGTTTCGTGAAGACGGGCATTCAATTCTTGGACAAAATGTTTGCATATTTCGCATCGTGTTGGAAGACGGACACCGTCGGCCGCATCATTATCACTGGTTGTTGTAACTAGTGGTGTAGACATCAACAGCGATAAGCCAGCGAAAAGCATTTTGGATCTAAATACAACGTAAACACGTGTACTTATGGGTGGTAGAATTAGACATGACTACGATATACGCTTCAATTGACTGTCGACTTACGAGCGAGCAGCGAGCGAACAAAAAGCAACTATAATGTTTCATAATAAAGTTATATTTTCCCACAAGCAAGTTGCGAACCCGCAACAATCGGACAGTTAGGGCGAGTACCGTAGATCCCTCATCCGTACCTCTCAGACAATAAATACATAGTACTAATAATAAAAATTCCTGCATAAATGGACCTAAAACGAAAAACTCTGGAATGGATGCATAATGGAACAATATGTTTCGTTTTTAAGATGCTACAAGCATATAGAGTGGAGTTTCTTCAAATAGCGATTATTCATGCAGAAAATATTCTTTTTGTTCGTGTTTGGCACTTATAACTCTTCACTAGATCGACGGATTTTCGAAATTTCTTAATCGACGCTTAATTGAATGTAGTTGTGCACGTAGGTTTGCGTTTGCGCAGCTCCAGTGGTTTCGTACTTCAATTTTAACAAAACAAACACGAATGGGGGACTTTTTGATTTTGGCCATTTGATATCTCGTTATATTGTAAGTAATAATTCTTGTCAGAGACATACGGCTAATAGCTAATACAGAGCTATAACAAAGTTATGTATTTTTATCGGAACAGCTGTTTTGGAGCTATGAACCAAAGTTTAAAAATACTACAAGAATTAAAAATTTTGACAAAATGCGTTTTTGGTTGTTGGAGGCGTGCGATGGGCTTATCGGGTTTCTCCAAAGTGGAGGCTGCAATTTTTTGGTGCAATCTAACAATAAATGGATGCACGCAGTTGGCGCCCTGTGGCAAAATATTTGGTTTCCACCTTCTTAAAATATCTTCAGTTACCATAAAAATTGACAATTTTTTTACACAAAACCCTTCCTAAGTTAAAAATTTGATTAATACTTTAACAAAAAATGGCTTTAGCCTCAATAATACCGCGTTGCACTGTTTTTAGAAAATTTATTAACAAAGCCTTTTTCGCTGAAAAATATTAATTTTGAAAAATGTTAGATGTCGATCCCCAATTCAAGCCAGATACGCTCAGTTCAGGCCCCTTGGCAAAATCCGGTGCCCCTTCCCCAGTTCCTTACCGACCCGGTTCATGCTCCAAAGAAAGAAGTCTTTTTGTAGGGATATTAAATTTCGTTCCTTCATTAAAAACGACACTTTCTTTGTTTAAGTCTACCATGGCTAATGTCCTAGCTCTGCGAGAGGTTGTCAAGTGTTAAATCTTGCAACCACACAGTCAAATTTAAAATTTGTCACGTTTTCAGCGCATTTGCACGTACCGAGCTAGAATAGATCTATAGATTTTCGGGGTAGCTAAATACGATAAAAACAATCGTATTAGTATACTATATGTCTAGTACGTAAGCGCTAGGAGCTTACAACGTGAAAAATGACGCTTGAAATTATAACTTGAATGAATCAATGCCAGCAAAAGAGTTAATGTAATCTGGTTCAACCATAGCTCCTTTCCAGCACTCCAATCTGGTTAAGAATGTAAAATCTTATCCTATTCCAGAAACTTACTAATTGGGTCAATTTCGGTTGATGGCCTTGAAATGGACCTTCTGCCTGGTCCGAAGGCATGCTGATTTTCATGTAGGAGAACCCCCTGTAAAACTTCATCTCTTATATAACTGTTTAGAATCTTTTCCAAGTCTTTCAACAAAAACGACGTGAGGCTTATCGGACGATACGACTTAGAGTCAGTATAGTCGTCTTTGCTTGGTTTCGGAATAAAAATCAATTTGCTTTGCCTCCAAGACTGAAGCATGCCTAGTCGGAGACACGATCTATAAATAGTTACCAAAATATCCACTATCTGCTCAATGCAAGTCTGCAACAGAATCGGATAAATCATATCCGGACCCGGTGCTTTATAAGCACCAAAGCTTCTTACTGATTCAGTCACCTTCTTCTGATTAATCATATCTATTAAATCCACGTCAAGTCGATTGGTTTTGTCAGGTTTATCCGAGGGCCGGACTGCATATCTTTCCTTAAATCCAGTTTCAGTTGTGTTTGTTCTATCAATTTTAACGCCCCAATATAATTAATTCGTTACTGGTGGCAGGGACCAGCAAGACGATCTTCCGAATCGCAATCCAGAGCACCATCCTGTCCCGAGCCAACTCTGACTTCAGGGTCAAAAAACTGAATGTAAGTCATTTCATATCTTAGTCTGTTCCGTTTGGCCCGAACCCGAATTTCGGGAGCCACCCTGAAGCCAAAAAGACGACCATGTTGTCTGTTCTTTGAAAAGTAGAGAACCCAGTCTTGAACATTAAGTTCAACCGTGTTCCTACAGTCAATATTCCTTTTGATCACTTCAGAGTCTTCAGGTGGCCGCTTTTTGCCCGCATCGGACACAAAGCAGACCAGTTAACAGTTTCCACCTCAGAGGCAAGTAAAACTTCTCTTTGAGATGCCCCCTGAGAGGCATTCATTTTCTCCACAGTCCTCTTAACAAAGTCCAAAGCTATCTGGTCATTACAGGTGACTTTGAAAAAGCCTTTGCTTAGACGAGAATCTTCGAAGTCCAGCTCCCTCGCCAGTGGATGACCCTCAAAAGCATCCACCAAGGCAAGAGAGAGGTCCTCCGCTTCCTGTTCAGTAATCACCTTCCGGACATCGTCCTTTTCAAATATGGCAACAGTCAACATGGATGCTGCCGCCATTATATATGACCCCATCTTCGTAGGAGGTGTAGGTTTTTCATCTCTTTTAGCCTGTTTGTTAGGGCCCTCCGGACTGGTTCCCTCCACTTCCCTTTTTATCTTCTCCTGTCTTTTGGCAGCTCCAGACAGTTCATATCCTTTTTGGGCCCGGGTTTTCCCTTTGCCACTGAAGGCTTGGGGTCCCGAAACCACCACTGCCTTGAACTGTTTCATCTTCAGTTCAATATTCTTTCTTCACTTGATAATAGTGTGCCAGACATAATCAGCATGAGAGTCACTTTCTGTCTCATCCCTTCCCCTGCCGAAGCAGTTACAGCAGGTTGAGACAATTTATTTTCAGGGTCAAGTTGAGGCGCAACCTCCCCCCACTGCCACAGCAGGTACAGCAGGCTGCGCCATTTCATTTTCATTTCCTGGATGCCTCCTGCCTAGGCGGTACAGCAGGGGCATTTTCTATGGAAATTATAACTTTTTTGGGAGTTATGATTTATGAAATTAAGCTTTTCGTGATATACATCATTGAAAAAGAAACAAAGGGTCTTACAGTATTGGTATATTCAGACAATAACTGTAGCATTACAATTCAGTCCATATATTGCCAGTGCATTATTGTTATTGAGAGGGTACAAAGGAGAAAATAAAGTTCAATCTAGACCTTCGAAATACAGTACCCAGCATAAATAGCTGTCGCTCACTCGCGTCTCGCTCGAAATAAATTTGTTCTAAACATAGGATTTACTTCTCATTTAAATAGTTTCAAATACTCCAGCGAGCCACTCGCGCACGGCTCGCACGAAATGCGAGAGTCAGCACATTAGCCGCACTCACTTCGTTCACCCCACTGGCCACGGAACTAATATTAGCTACAATATGTAAATCCTCACAATAAGTCAGTAATTATTAAGATTTGAATGAAGAATAACACTGCAATTAGTATTAACCCAGACTACCACTAAATTATATAGCCAGATTCTGTTAATGAAACAACGCCAAATTTTCTACAACGGTGTTATTCGTGTACTACGGAAATGATGAAATCATAGGGGTTTCTCACGGTTGATTTATCGATTCCCATGGTATTTTCAGATAAGTTTGTAATTTTTTAGATTATATGGTAAATTGCACACCATAAAATAATTGCGCAACTTAGATTATGCCCCTAATCTGCAGCGAACCATTTCGCGTAAAGTGCGACAGAAAACTATTCCCAATAATTCCCTATATTTTATGTGGACAACATCGCCTTTCTGAACAGATGCTTAATGCTGGCCAAGAATGCAATCTTGACCACAACAGTGACACAGTACTAGCCGATGCATCAATATTAATTAAACAAGCAAACATTACTCGTTCATGCGATAAGATGCGTAAGGATTATCCAGAATTGATGATACGTGTTATGAACTATACATAATAATGTTTGCTATTTCAACGAATTGCTCACAGTGAAAACTGATGTTTTAAATTCAATTTTGCGACCATATGTCGCAAATCATTAATTTAACATACCAAAAATTGTTACCAAAACAACACTCAAGTACACTCAACTTCATTTGAAATCTCTGTCGCATCATTCAAAAAACTTACACGTTATAGCTCTCAACTTCGCTGGCAGAAAACCTTCATTATCAATATCCCAATATTGCCCGTTATTCCTTTATCTTGTTTTCGCTTACAGACACATTTTATCATTTTTCTCAAAGGTGCAAGCAAATATGCATACATGCCTGACTAACTGGAAAACTTTTGGCGGTCGGCCTACATGTCCGCCTTCCAGATATATGGATATGTTTGACCAACTTAACAGATTTCTGTGGTGTATCAACAAATATATACTAATTGAATGGTCGAAACGCCATAATAAACTTTAAAATGAAACACATTTTTGACCGAAATATTAGTTTGACACATTTAGCAAAGCACGTCAGACTGTACCAAAATAGTTTTAAATAGTTTTCAGTAAACGAACATCAAAGCTAATGAATATTTTGGCATCACAGGTACCTAGTCACTTTTTCCGATAGTTTCAGCATCTGAACTATGGCCTGTGCTACCAGCACTGCCCATTTGCGTAGTACCAATAGCAGCAGTTGAAAAAGCAGACATATTGGCACACCCCGACGTATTCTCGCCAGAATGTCTAGAAGTAGTACTACCACCTGCAGTAGAAATAGACGTAGCACCCGTGGTTGCAGACGCTGCAGATGTTGCTGATGGCAACTCGTGAAGCCGCATTCGCTTTCTAATATAATATTGCCACTGAAGAATTTGTTGATCTTCAATGTACCGCGCATTTTGGTGATTGGCAATGTTGTCACGAAACGTTTCGGACTGCAGTAGCTCAAGAAAATGTAAAGCTTGCGGGTATCTGTAACACCACAAACAATTGAAGTATTCAGTTATATCTTGGACAAAAGAACATTGTTAGAAAGTTGTGGATGTAAGCAACCCGGAACGGGTCTAACAGTAGGCTTTCAAACTTATATGTACCTACGAAAGGTAATTGCAGAAATCGATCTATTTTGATTAAGCATGATTTAGGTCTATTTCCATTACATTTTTATCGCAGGCCCCAAGGCTCCATAAATAAAACTAATAGGATATGAGAATTTTCATAATTTAGTAGCAAAGAGCTACTACTAACTACTACTTTAGATAGTTCTTTGTTCCCATGCCACAACTTGATTAAATCGCGATGTATTGCGACATCACTAGTTAGTTTATGTCAGTCCGACAGATATATACGCCTAAGTATGCAATTTTACTGGAATTGGCACAGAAATATCCATCTAAACGGTTACTTCCAACAAATCAATCTATATGTAACAATACAGAAAATCTTTAAATGAAAAATGCCAAAAATCATCCATTTCGTCTGGCTTTTTTCCTGTGGGGAAAGGGAACTGTTACTGCACATCGTTACCCCGTGTTCGTTAGATGCATCCCACCCTTCATGGCCCCTCAATGTTTTGCTCGCTCCTCCCTCCCCCGCTCACAAAACGGGGAACAACCTCATATTTTGGTCGCCCTCGGTACGGATACTGCTCCATACGGTTGACACCAATTTTAAGTACTGTCTATTAAAACCACGCATATTAGGTTGACGGCGGTGCAATATTTTGAAACCCAAAACTTATGCGATAATTATTGGTTGCGATGTTGCAAATATATAGCCTTGAATTCGTTGGAAAGCGCCTCAAAATTGGAACAAGAATTACTAAAAATAATATAAAGCAAAATAATCGGAGCCGGGGTGCGCTACATAGTTCATACTGTCAATCCCATCCCACCTCAGTTAGTCAACCGAAAATCCCGGTTCGCGGCCCATAAAAATTGACCGGCATAGAAACCAGTTTTTAATACAACCACTGTATAGTTTGTGACATTTTATGTACTAACGCCCCATATGTAGATGTGAACAAGACGAAAAATGTTAATTATATAAACTAATCACATGAGTGCAACAATAAACTCTCAGCTAGATGTCATAAATTCAGTTTTCCATCGCATATATCCATCTATATTAGCGTCTACAAATGAAATTAAGTCATGCTTCTTTCTTACAGTCTCCATGCTTTAGGAATTTAATAAATAAATTTGGTCTAAAAATGACATGACACGCGACGACTTTACTTCAAAAATTTGGAGTATTCTGGTCTTTTCCAGTACAGAAGATATTTCAGGTAGTTAATGAATTCTTTTTGTTTGAAGAAATCCCTTTGCGCCAAGTCTGAAAGAACAAAATAGTAAGATGCTAAAGATGAAGACTACAAAATAGTAAGATGGTGAGATTTCAAAAACCAAACTTTTGTATTTCAAAGCAGCCCGGATTTCTGTAAGTCATTTGCAGAATATTTAAAAAAACTATGGCTAATGCCAATTAAATGGCGAGAAGAAACTGCAAATTGCATCGATATATCGAACCGTTTAAATTTCGTATATACATCAAATGTATGTAGCCCAAATAGTATTAACGTTCAAGTCTTTTACCTTTTCCAAACCGCGAGATACTGCACTACAAAAAGAACTATGTTTGGCACATTTATTCGCCAATCGCTCAACCCATTATAAGCCCAACTTCGTACTTATGTTCGAATGTTTCCAAAAACACATTAGCAGAACTTGCGGCTATGTCCTCACAAAACAACGGTCTTCGATGTGCATCATCTACTCTATATTCTAAAATAGTAGAATTCGACATAGGCTGCATATCATTTATTCCCTGGTTTTCCAAAAATTTCTTGTATAATTTAAAAGAAAACAATGTTGTCAGTGCTACCAAATACTGAGTCAGACGGTCAGACTCAAAAAAGTCGTGAATTTTTGATAGAAATAATAATAAAAAGGTTTATTGCCTGAAGTTTGACAAATTAAGGGTCCAAGCCCAAAATAAAAGGTTTCAGGTCAACACAATAAATGCAATTGTACTTACGTGGAAAGGTGCTAATTTAAAAAGAACAACTCGTTTCTGTGCCTTTAAAGACGATTTAAGAAGCTAGCTGAATTTCGAACTTTAAAATACGCTATGACAGGCTACCACAATTCCTGTTTCCCGTCTCCGGGAGAATTACTATTGTTAGCGAATTCTCTGAATCGTTAAATACTCGAAATTGATTTATGTAAATGTAGTATCAAAAGTATATGAGAATTAACTGGTAAAGAGACAATTTGTAATAGTTGTTTGTCGTAGGATACTAAGTTATTAACTCGGAAATTATGGGCATGCGGAGAGAGTGTGGCCACTCAGCCATGATTGACCATTTTGTAGATCCAATTTCGAGCCCCTCACCCACCGCTTAGAATTCCATCATAGCAATTATAAACCGGCAGTACTACAATGTAGCCGCTACGGTCATTTTAGTTATATATCAAAGCCGAACAACAGTATATGTCGTATTCCAATGGCCAAAAAGACGAAACCTTTTGAAATTTATAAATCACGAATTTTAAGAAACATAATCAATAAAAGAAGAGTGCTTTTACGTATTACGGCCTCTAAGATTTGCCGTATTTGATGCATACCAAATACAGTTGATTATATTATTTAGCAATTCCGAAATCCTATAGACACTCTCGATTGACTTACATGCATTGAAATGTGGCGTAATATGACTATTTTTGGTGCCGCTTCAACACCCTCCCGCAGAGTTAATAACACAACAAATACGGTGTTAAAACAATGAAATTAAAGTGTTTAACGGATTAAATAACCCTATAATCCCATCGGTCACCCCAATAAACAAAAAACTTGCCTTGTAAATTTTTTTAAATTTTCACTTTCTTAGGGTTATTTTTAAGCTTTGGCTTATAGCTCGAAAACTGTACCACTGTCAAAAATATTAAATAACGCAAATTTGTAGCTCTCGATGAGGAACCTCGGAGGGATGATTTCTGTTTTTCGCTGCGACGACTATCTCGAGATATAGGCCGCGAAAAATAGATACCTGAATGGCCAAGTTTCAAAAAATGTTACCTTTGACCGTTTGCAGATGACTTTGACGTGGTCGGCAAGTTTAGCGTCTAATTAAAGGGCACAAATAGACTGAATTTATGATCAAATAAAAAACTTGTGAAAATCCTTCTATCTGGTGATGAGTTATGATCTCTACAGACGGACAAAAAGAAATTTTTACGATTTTTGACGCTAGCAAAGCTATCCGTGGAAACTTCACTCACTTCGTCGCCCCCTTATAACAAGAACCGCTGCGCAATGGAATATATCTAATTAATTATGCACTAAAGTGCTTCAAAAATTATAAACATGCCAGTGTGTGATTGACTAGCATTATCTCTATGTGCCTATTGAATTGGTGGCAAAACGGTTGTTAAGAAAATATAAACTAACCAATTGTTCATAGAACGACCACAAAGAGAAAATATCTATACTACCACTAGTTTTTCACAAGCGAGTGGAAACGGAGTGATCATGGCGGCTAAGAAATATTCTTAGTTTCAAATATTAGCTTTACTGGTGCTGTGCGCTATTTAACATGGTGCGTGTGAAGATGGTCGGATCCTAAAAAGACCATCCACAGCTTGGTAATGACATACAACAGCAACAGGTCTACGACGGCAATACTATCGTAGTCAGCGTGCCTGGAAATAATAACAATGTTTTGACGCCCGCATTCCGCAACAAAATGCCACAAAAGCAAACTTAACGTGTTCTATGAGAATACTTAGGTCGGCAGACCCTAAACACCCCATACCTCCTGGAATTATACAATACAGCTGCAGCTGTACGACAACTATACCATCGGATAAAAAGAAACTGAAAGCCTATATATGAATAATTTTTTGACGTTCCCACTCCGCAATAACATATATACCACAAAAGCACAGAGGTGCTCAGTGAGAATAATACGCAGAGCATAAAACATCCCATATCCACTTGGAGCTACATCGTACAGCAATTATAGGTCTTCGACGGCAATACCGTTATATTAAGCGAACTCGAAAATGTATAAGGATTAAGGATGGCGTGACTCTCGTACCCCGTTACAACATGTCAGAAAGAAGAAAACGGTGTTATGTGAAAATGGGCTGATACATCCTATTTGAACCATAGCGGCACAGGGTCTCGCGTAACACAAAAGTGATGTACAGTAAAGTTTTGGCTTTTTATGAGCTGATATAGTAAGATGACCTCGCAAAACCTCTGTCTCAAGATATGGATCGCAAAAGATATCCGGATGGCTAAATTTCACAAGATGTGACTCTTGGGGCCCATTTCGACAAGAAAGACTGAAGTCTGAAGGCTTATCGTCTAATGATTGTGCACAAATTTAACTGAATTTGTGATCATATAAAATTTGCGAAGATCCATCCATGCAATGATGAGTTATAATCCCTACAGAGGGTCAAAACAAGAAATATATATATACGATTTTTGCCGCTGGCAAAGTTGTAGCAGGAAGCTGCGCTCGCTTCGTTTCAAAAATAATCGCCTACTCCTGCTACTACGGAGTAGGGAGTTTTGATCTGGCCTGTCCACAGCCCTCCGAAAAGTGGGGGGAAACTTCGGGGAGCACGCTTTCCGTATCAAAATGGGGCCCCAATGGTGTAAAGGGTCATATTTTTTGAAATTTGGCAATCCGTGTATCTATTTATCGCAACCTAAATCTCGATATAGAGGTTTCGCAGCAGAAATGGATAATTTATGCTAACTGCACACAGAATTATCTGATCGGGAGCTACAACTTCGCTATGAATTTTTTGTAAGAGGTACCGTTTTCGAGCTATGGGCCGAAGTTCAAAAAATACGGCATTAAAGTGAAAATTTCAAAATATTTACAAAGAAGTTTGTAATTAACTGTTACCAAAAAAGTTGAACTATGGCATTATAGGGTTAATTAACCCATTAGACAAGTTGCCTTCGTTGTTTCAACACCCCATGAGCTATGTTATTAACCCTACGGGACGCTGCCGGAGCAAAATGTGGTAAATTTCGGCATCAAAAATAGTCAAATTTCGCACTTTTTTCAATATATGTGTATGCAGGTCAATCGAACGTGTCTGTGGGTTATCATGGTTGCTAAATACCATAAAAGCAATTATTCTATTAGCGTGGTATGCATCAAATAAGGCAAGTCTTAGGGGCCCTACAACTTAAAAATCACTCTATAAATAATAATTTCTTAAAATTTGTGATTTATAAATTTCAAATGTTTTGTCTTTTTCATCATTGGAGGAAGAAATGAAGAGTTTTTCGGTTTTATATAATTAAAATGACAGTAGCATTGAAACTGAAGGATTGCAGGTGTATAATTGCTATACATCACGCTTGATCCTTGAATATAACTTTAAATATAAAATATAAATCGGTTCTATCAAAAACAAAAGCTGGATAATTCATGCTAACTAAAATAAAAACCTATTTTCCATCATGTTACGGCAGCGCAGAAAATTTAAAAATCGATGGTGAATTTTGCAGGATATATTTCGCAGCGAAGGAACTAAATTCCGAGCTGTAAACATTGGATTCTTTCAAACCAAAAGAAAATGTTTCCAAAAACTAAAGCTTCATTCTTAAATGGCAATCGGAACAGAACCAGTTGGAAACAATAGCAGCAAAGATAGTATGGTTTATATAAAAAAGCGATATGTAGTGTACTTACAATACCCTGATACAAAAAACAAAACATACTATTTAATGCTTATTGAAAATGATAATAAAACCTGGACGAATTTTGGATGGAAATAGACAACGCAAATGATGCTATCTAAAGAGAGAAACCCGGAGGATAAAAACGGCTCACAATAAACTTAAAGCCAAATTTTTGAATTGTACAATAACGGAAGAGTGGTTGCGAAATCTATTTAGTACACCGGACCGGTTCATAAGCACAACTGCGTCATCAATACTCATTTTGCGCCAGTAACACTGAAATATGGATGATTTTGTGGGCGTTAAGAACAGTCTGGAACACGAAGCGCTTAAAAAACGAAGGTCGAAAGCCTCGTTTGGAAACACGTACAAAACGACCGAAGGCTACTTCTCGCCGTAGGTTGATTTTTGTGGTAGTTTGGTTTTTATGGCGTACAAATACCACTAAGAATAGCGTTTAACTCTTGGTTTAGTTTGATAGCTGATTTGGACCATGAACAGGAACGTTTCTTAAAAATTTCACCCTGCAAATATGAAAAAGGCATGAAACCAGAACTTTGATTACGGCACAAATTAGCCGGAACGTGAACCAGTAACCGGAATTCCCGTACGGCAACAAGGGCGCAGTTACTATCAAAAATTGGTATATTGGTCATAGATTCGCAACATAAAAACATTTATCATCTCAGATTTGGGCAACTTAAGGCATATATGCATTAATCTAGAAATTACCAAAAGCATGTGGCAATATAGCGGATTTATACACAGGAAAAATTGCTAAAATGGATAACGCATTTTAAAGCAGAGTAGCAAAGCCACCTCTGAATACCAAGCAAGCATTTTTATCTACAATCGTTGTTCGTGTTTGGTATCAAAACTCATTTGATCAACGTTCCACAGTCAGCAATATTAAATTGTTTTGTTTTTATAAAAAATTCCGGGCGCGGGGTAGGGCCAGTGAAGATGTCGCATTTTAAGATTTCAGCAACAGCTACACCGTCAACCAAATAGGATCTTTCAGTTACCCCGATACCGAAAGCCTAGTAACACAACAGAAAAAATCTAAATGGGGTCGGGTCCTGACCGTTCCGTCCTAGGCTGCTCCAGTCAGCCAATTCTTATATGCCAAAAGTATCTGTACAGTGACATTGTCGTCATTTGAAAATTCCGATAAATTTTCCTCCATGTATATACGTATATATATACTATGTTGGTCACTGTATTTATTTGTATAAAAAAATTCGACATTAAGCGGCTTCAAAATAAGTTTGATATATATCAGGGAATAACCGGAACGGAACCAGCAGCCGGAACCGTCCATTTAAACCGGATCCGGAACCTGGTCTTCGAAACTTATATATAGTAAAACAGATGAAGGAAGAAATGAAGGTATAGTGGATTTAAAATGTATTGAAAATAACTTTTACATTAAACTTAATGTATTGCAATGGCATTATTGCCTTTCTGAAACTTTAAAAGAGACTGAGGAAGCTAATAATGGTTACTTATTGATATGTCGGTTTTTGGACACCCAGTGGAAAAAATGCCTTCCACTATACACCTTTGCGTATGCTGTGTCAAACTGAATGTGCCCGTAACTAAGTATGCTTGCATAGCGTAACACTTTCTCTCTGACTCCAGTCGCCTCGCTTTACTACACATACGTTTGTTACATGTTGTTCCGTGAGAAACTTGAAATTATTGGTTTATATGGTTCTAAAACAAAATGATAGAAGGTAATTTTCTGATCAGTCCTCAGAGACACTGTTTAGGCTAGCGTTTCGCAAACAGTACCCGTCAGTTAGACCACAATGATGATAACTTTCTGATCAGAATGCTATACATGAGCAGTTTTTTTTCAATTTCCGAATATATAGTTAAAATTAAGCAAATCTGTTTATAAAAAATGCATAACGGTGTACCAAGAAAGCGTAATTTTTATCATAAAAAAATTAAAAATACTTATATGCATACATATAAAATATGCATTAATATCAGCATGTGACTGTTTCTATCATTCCAGAGTGTATAAGTTATACGGATTCTCGAAAGACAAACTGTTTATGCTGCTATTAATGCATATTGTCATTGTAGGAGATGCTGTTGTGCATTGGGAATCATGATGAATGTTTTGCGGAAAATATCAGGTCCATATGTAAGCTGCTGAGTTTGTCCGGTCCTAGAAATTAAAGGCGTAAATTACGCAAAGCTTGATTTAAAAATGCGAAACGGGTGCTCAAAAACGCGTAAATTACGCAAAAAATGCGAAAAAATAAACCGCGTAGATTAGATAAACTGTGATACTGCTCGCATAGTTTCAATGAATACAGGTCATTGCCAAGAAAACAGTTTCTGGCTGCTTTGCCGATAACGTTAGTTTACCTCAATTTAGACTGACTTACCAAGTTTACAAGCGAACTGGCGGGTGCTTGACGCAATTTATGTTAGCCAAGCATACCCTAAGTACTTCTGCGTAAGCCATACTCTGTTACCGAGTTGGACCGGTTTAATTCAAACGTATCCCACAGACTTCTGGATGTGTAAAATAGCTGCTACAAGCATCGACCTGGCTTTGATTTAACAAACTCCTGCAGGTTATTATGAAAAATTCCTGCTCAAATTATGTGCCCTACTTACGTTTCACACGGCAAATTGGTTAGTTAATCTTTTCTTTTGCTTGGTTGTATTGGAACTTGATCATTGTATATATATTAACATTATGTTTGGACCACAGATAAAGCAAAAACGTGGAAAATTTCAAACAAATTTTTTAAACCGGAATTCCGGTTCCGGTATGGTTTTTGCCCTTGGCCGACACCACAACCGGAACACGATTTTCGCCGAGACCGAAATTCCGGTTACTTCCTGATATATATTGAACTTACAATTTAGGTAATTAGGGTTTGCCAGACACTGTACAAATTCGAGTTCTACTTGAAATCGCCGTCTTTCATCCAAATCGCTAGTATGCACCATAGCAGACAATACCAAAAATTATACCATTTTACTACTAATACAAATAGTCTTAGGATTGTAAATACAATTGTAAAATCTGAAGCACAACGAAATTATGAATGCACTGTAGCATACGAAAACGCGTATATATTTACTTTAATTGACCCCACCAGTGTGTGACGCCTACTTTAACAGCATATTGCCATATGGACTCTATGAATCTAACACCACCTCGGGGTAGAAATCAGCTGGTAGCAGTTATTGTTATAACTAGTCTCGACCAAAGGCGACGTTGTTCCATACGCTGGACATTGATAAACAAACCTAATAGATGCAGTTGTAAACCCTTTTTGAACCAAATCCTACAGCCTAAAAGACATGCAGCAAAACATATATAATATGCAAAATCTAATAGATCTTTATTTGCTCTGAGAAATGAGCATAATTTATGCTTAGATAACTGCATCAATTGTCTATAACATGTTTTGTCGCGCCGCTCTCCGATATGACCCAGGTCTTCCAGTCCCTTTTCGGGGTGAAAAGGATGGAATACAACATCTCTAAAGGACCAGCGCCAATAGAGATGTAACTTTCGAAGGAACTACCGCACGAGTCAATCTGCACAGCCGAAGTTTAGTTATGCGTACTTATCACCCCAAAACCCAGAATTGGACACCATCGAAATTTACCACTCTGGCTACTGAGGATCCTTCGCTACGCTCGTTTCCTTACTACCACAGTCAGAATGAATTCATCAAACAGCGAGACCAGCCGGCGATGACATAAACTACATTGAGACCGCAGAATTCGCAAATGTCGACCTTCCTGTCGACAGGAACAGGGTCCCCGCGGGATCTCGACAATTTTTTCCCTGTTTTCCCTGCAAAATTTCCCTATTTTTCCCTGTTTTCCCTGCAGCTCCTGTAAAAATTCAACTTGGACATATGAACACACAAAGGATATATCGCCTAAAATCATATGTATAAGCTGAAAATTATAGCGTTTCAGACAATATATTAGTGTGAAAACTAAAACATTAAAATTATATTAAATTTAGTTATATATTGCAGAAGGTGCGACATTGCTTCAGCATGAAATCGGAGAAATGAGGGTCCTTGGTCTGAAATAAAAGAATAAAAAAATCACAAATTTTAAAAAATATTTCAAAAAGCAACCCATTTCCAAAAATCCCAAAATTTTTCCCTGCAGACGTCAAAATTTTCCCTGTTTTCCCTGCAAAAATCGATAATTTCCCTGTGTTCCATATTTTCCCTGTCGAGCGGGGACCCTGCAGGAACTATCCACAGTCGAAACAGTTGGCTGAGTTTTATGCCGCAAATTGTGGGCGACCGCAAGGAAATTAAACGTTTGAGCTGGAACGTATATATACGCCCCATAGCCGGTTATATTATGTAGTTGAGCCGAATGATGTTGATATGTACATATGGTCTGTCCCCACTGCTGCGGATTCAGAACGCGCATGATTCGAAATTTCCATTCCTAGCAATTCGAAGCGTACTCCTCTTCATTGTCCCACAGGTCTCTGGCATCTCCAAACTTCCAAAATTCTTGCCGGGGGTCTGAGCCGGGGGGCCCCCCGGCTCAGGAGCCGGGGGGCACCGGTTTTTGCCGGGGGGCTTCAGCTGGGGGGCCCCCGGTTCAGGAGCCGGGGGGCACCGCAAAATAGTGATTTCTGCAATTTTTTTTATTTCCTTGCTATGCTATATTTCAGAAGCCCTCTATGTATGACTGAATGCTATCAATGCTCTTTAGGATAAAAATATGACTATTACCATGGCTTAACCCTAAAAACGAATCCCTTGCCATGGCAGTGTGTAGTTCACCGTGTAGCTATACATATTTTTCAGGTATGGTCAGGTGAGCGTGGTAACTACGCACTGTCAGGCTCGTTATGATATTCTTTAATTTTAGGTTTTTTAGAGTAATAGATTGGCTAAGTAGTAGTACTATTCGTAAAGTAATGAGTAACAATTCAGAAAATAATACTTTGACGCCAGCTATTAAGAAAAGTCGGGTTTCATTAACGACTGGGCAGACAGGAGTACCACCAATGCCTGCATTGATTCGTGCGCCTGGGCCTTTAGCTTCATCGACACCACGGACGCCACCTTCAGATCATATGGATGCAAAATTTCATAATGTCGGTGGTCCTAAAAGTGTCGTTCTGGATAGTCAAGCATTGCAAGAAGCGTACCGACTGATCGAAGGTGATTTCGGTGAATCGCAAAATATTGACGTTGATGTTACTGAAACGCCGGAGCACCGTGTTCAAATGGTCCAACCTTTAGTCCAGTCGCGTCTAGAATCATGTTTCCGACGTCTGCAACAACCGTCAAAGGCCAGCGGCGTTCCAATTGCCAGTGGAGATACTGGTTAGTGTTACAGCCTTAAATATGCCACTTTTATGTTCCATGAGGTTCTAGCAAGTAACCCGATACCGAATACTGTTCACACAGCGGAATACCCAAAGCCAAATAGTTTGACTGCAACCAACGTATATATTTTGTGCATAATGTTTGTATCTGTTGTGTAGTAAATCTGTTATAACGCTTTGCTGTTTAAAATACTTAGCGCATATTCATTCATTTTAGAAGCTCGTGTTCGTCAGCCACTCACTGTTGAGACGAATACGCCAGTGCTTCAACGTTATGGTACACCACAATCCTGTTTAACGCCAAGCAGTGCAACACGCCGTCGCAACCAGTCAGCAATGCGAGCAGCACGCAGCCAGAAGCTGGGTCGGCAAAGCAGTCATTCAGTTCTGTTAGCGGTTGGTTTGATACCTTTAGATGTTAGCCATTTTTAAAACCATTAGTCATGCTCTATTTTGTTGAGAATGAATTTTATGCAATGAAATAAACATTTATGCCGCTTTAATTTTTGGTATTAAGTCAAATGTATATTGTGCTGTGTTAGTGAGTCAAAACTTACCTTTTCTACGCCTTTGGATCTCAAATTATGTCCCACACATTTCCTTTCAGAACCTCGTCAAGACTTGTACGTCGTGTTGTCACTCGAGGAAATCGCTGACATGAGTGAAATTAATTCGCAAAACAGAGATGACATCCATCGAACTTGTTGAGCATGAAAACGACGTATCGTCAGCTGTATCCAGATTGAAGCGTTTGCTGGTATCCGACGGGCCTTCGTACGCTCAGGCGAAACAAGATTTGCGAGATGATAAGTATCGCGAATTTTTTTTAGACACAGAAGACATTGACACTGTGCTCCAAGAAGTTGATTTGCATAAAAACGCTCTAGTTCAGTCGTTCATTGATCAGTTTTCGACATATCTTGTGTCAGAAAACAGTACCAAGTTAAAAGGCTTTGAACTTCTGTCCGTCGAAAATATGGCTGCTACTGTGTTCGAGCGAGATCAGTTATTAGATTATGGTATAGAAGCTGAACAAAACCTAGTCGATGTTTACTGCAAACCGTTCGAATTTACAGCTCAGTGACCGGAGGCGCGCGGTCGAATCTTTGTTGCGGGCTCCTTATGCACACAGGACAAGCTTCGCGACGATATTGAACAGCTCAAATACACTATGTTCTCGCTTTTGAGGATGACTACTTGTAAGTGGACGACTCGAACACTTCTGCTGAGATTGCTTAAGAGCAGGTCTCCTTGTGTGGTCGGTAAACCTGTGCTGCGTAAGATCATTAAGGGTTATCTAGAGCTCCCCATTTCTACTTCCAGCGTAGAATGTGTTTTCTCAGCAGTAAAGTTAGTCGATAGTAGACTATGTATGCGACGAAAAGACGATACAATCAATGCCTACAGTACGCTATGCCTCGAAAGCGCACCATTCGAAACATTCAATACGGACCTCGCTGTGACTATATGGGAAACAGTTTTCAACACGCGACGGATAGCTATTATACCTGGTGCCCGGGAGCTTACTGAAAAACCGGTGCTTCGTTCGATGGAACAGAAATCAGAAGGCAGAAAGCAAAAATTTCAGCGGCGATGTCGACAAGATGCACAACTTACAACAAACAATGATTTTGACGAAGACGCTCTGAGTCAAGAAGAATTAGTCATATTGGATGAAGGAGACAATTTTGGCTGTGTTCATGATAGTGACATAGATGAAGGCGACGATGAACAAAGCGAAGATACTGGCGACAGTGACAGCAACCATGAAGACATAAGTGGTGGCAGCGTCGGCGGCATGGAGGAGGCGCAACATGACGCGCCTGGGCCGTCGTGTATGGCGTAAAACTCGAAACACAGCCATACACACTCATTCACACAGTATATACACAATAAACACACACATACATAACACAAATACACACAAAACAACATACAACTACACACAACTACATGTAATTTTTTGTCTACATATCGATACTGTTTCTACACAAACGCCACATAACCATTACGCATCTGTCTCGTTGCCTGTGGTCGGCTTGCTGAAGAGGCTCAGTTGTCTGGTCAAACGAACGCGACTACAAACAACCGTGCAAAGCACCGCCGCAACAAAGTCGTGTTCACGAAAAAATTTGTGGTAAGAAGAATTTAATGTTTTTCAGCCGGGGGGTGACGGGAGATTCTGCCGGGGGGGTTTTCAGCCGGTTGGTGTCGAAAATTTTACCGGGGGGCAGCTGAATTATGCCGGGGGGCGGCTGAAAATACCGGGGAGCCCCCCAACCCCCCCCCCCAATTTGGAGATGCCAGGGTCTGCGAATCGGCTCCACATCCTACAGTACAGAACGTTTCCAGGTTTCAAAGGCCGCCCACAGTTCTGCAGGCCATTGCCCTTCTTGTCCGAAATCTCACAGTCCGCCATTAATGATTGATGACCTTCGTCATCACTGACCGTGCCTGTACTTCCATTAATGGGTATTTCTTTCCTGTAGTTTCTCCTTCTCCTTTTTCCCGCTGTTATGCATGTCCCGGCTCTTCTTCTTCTTTATGGCGTGATCTGCATGCAAATTTAAACGTCGTTAAAGTTCTACAACACCTTACCTTCGGCTGTACAGGTTTTGGAGCCTATATCTTTGCCACTCGTCTTTGCGTATTGTTTCTTGCTGTATGTTTTCGATCGATAAATACAACAAATTATATTTCCAAAAGATAAAGATTCATGTATACCACTATTTGAATTAAAACCATCAGCTATATATTTCTATATTGCCAATTATAATCCTCTCGATTCGAGCTATAACTTTTTTACACATGGCGTGACTCATATGAACTGTGTTATAGGCTTTTGTTAAACTCTGTATCATGGGAGTGTAGATAGGTATGTACACAAATGTAGTAAAATTTATGAAATTTTAAGGTGAATGTTATATTTTATTCTTTGACTGGGGTAAGGTTGGTGGGTACTTTTTATGACGGCTATCGCAATTAAACGGGAAGGGAATCGTCGTCGAAGATTATGAAGTTCGAGGTGTGGCCAGTAGTATGCCGATAGGACAGCTTTGGTGGCCCGCATTCCTTATTTTCGTGATCTGTGACTATAGTCGGGTTACCGAAATACAGAACAGTGCACGCTTCAAAACTGCGTAAAGATATTCATAAACGGTCTTCGCAGCATAATAGGTTACGTAATTGGGCCATATTCGGTGAGAAACACAACTGACGGTCCGATCACGCGTAGTTCATAGCAGTTAACTTATTTGGACTTTAACTAGTTTTTTACCCAAAATTTTTAAAGGTTGATATCCGCTGAAGTTAAGTATCTAGACATAAGGTAAGCAATGCGCCTTACTTAAAATCAGTTAGATTCCTATATATATATAGTCTTCAAAAGTAATCGAGGATTATTTAACTATGGAATTTTGACGTGTTTTTTTATTTTGGTAAAAATCAACTGTTTTTATTTCGGTAACTGGCGTATACGCCTTAGATTTTGCACTGCTGTGTGGATAAGCGCTAGATACTCTTGGGTCAGATATTTGAGAACCAAAGACGTAGCGGAAAATATTTATTAGTAACACAATTATAAAACGCCAAGGTACAATATTTGTTATTAAAACCGTTTGACTACACTAAGGCACCGTTCTTTAGCACCGTGTTACTTAGATGACGCTTTTAACTCCACCGGTAACTATTTTCTACTTTTAGTTACATTGCCAACTCGGCCACTTAAGCGTACTATTCTAGCTCGTTCGTTCCAATTCTCTATTAGTGTTAAGGTTAGGTTATTTACTCTACTTAGTCCTCTTGTGAGGTTGATACAAACGCCCCCGAAAGGCTGGCAAACTACGCAATTGTAAAAACTAGTTAGTAGCGATTGACTACTATCCAGGTATTCTCTCAATTCTACGGCCCCAGGACGGTTGCCCAACAGGTGGTTATTATAAAAAGAGAATATCTCGATAGGGTTGTCCGAATGTGCGAAATTTACTCGCCCCAAGTTTACTCACAAAGTTACCCGAATTGCTAATGCCCTCATTCGGAGTTCCTTGCTCGACGCATGCCGATGTTTTAACTATTACTAAGACTAATAGCTTGACTAGTACGTTACCTCTCTTACTTCTAGTTATTTGTCACTAAAGTTCCTTTTTCTTTTTACCAGGAAGAATAATATTATATACTAAAATTAATTACCTTGGTTTACGGTACTTAAATGTAAAGTCCTAGCGCTTTTAAACGTTAGTCTTTATAGGTATAAAACGTTCGAATAAAATTGCAAAGTCAGACTCCTCCGTGCTTCAAGCTAAACACAATCGTTTTGCATTAATAATTCTCCAACTCAGTTGAAACACATAATTCTAAGCAAAAATGTTGAAAGCCGCTCTAAAATTGCCAATACATGCTAGAAACCACAACTCCAATAATCTAAGTGTTATATTTTATGATTTTCAGTGGGGTAGGGGTTTGTGGGTACTTTCTATTATGACGGCTATCGCAATTAAATGGGGAAGGGATTCGTCACCGAAGATGGCGTGATCCGAGGTGTGGCCCGTAGTATGCCGGTGGGACGATTTGTTTGGCACGCGTCCTTTCTAATTGTGATCTCTGTCTTCGCCCCAGATGTCGCGCTGCTGCGTATCTATGTTCGAAGCAGTCTTTGTTCAGCTAGATAAGACCTAAACACGCAGTGGAAAATGTTTAATTACCCAATTAGATAAAATATTACAGCGCAAGACTAAGCCCGTTGACTATGATGGCGGTTAGTTGCTACTTTAATAAAGCTCTTGTGAGTTGATACAATTGCCACCGACAGGCTGACAACTGTACGATCAATTGATTACCTTAACCTGAGCCTTAGCGTTACACTATTATCTGCCGATTATATTAATATAGTCGCCCCCGACCGGCTGGCAGGCTACGCTATTATTAATTAGTAACTGTCGACTACTCTCTAGTTTCCCTACAATTCTCGGGCCCCTGACCGGCTGGCCGAACCAGTGTTCCTTGAAGAATTGTTCCAATCAGATGGCCACCCGCAACACGAACTCGCTGAAGGTATACTCACGGAGTTGCGCCACAGCTATACTACACAGGGTTTACTCAGTAATAATTGTAATTTGCTTCGGAACTACTAAGAAGGGCCGTTATCTATTAAGTTATCACTCCTGATAGGTTTATATGCCACTAAGTTCCCGGATTTTTTATAAGAAATATATTTTTAGAATTATTTAGTATTCCGGGTTGAAGACGCTTATTTGTAAAGTCCTACTGCTACTCAACTCCATTCTTTAAAGAGAAACCATCAAACAAATTCCGCAGTACATCAATATGAACGCAATTCATTTGCGTGATGACTCCAACTCAATTTAAACACATAGGTGCCTAGTGCAAATAATGAAATCAACCCGAAGTTAACAAATATATGATGGCGTAACAGACACAACCACCACCATTGGTAGCTAGGTAACCCAAAATGTAATTATTAAGCAATAAGTAAAAATAGAGCGTAATTCTTCACGATAACAGAAAAACCCGACCGATAACGAACGTAAAGCCCTCTCAACTGAAAGAAAATCAGGTTAACACAAAGATAGCTAATAAAATACGTAAATTAGTCGAAAATACGCAAATTAAAAATAATACAGCGACAAAATCAATAAATTTCGGTATTTTAGAGATTGGTGGGATGGGGGCCATATAAGTAGTAAAATAATGAAAAACTCGGATTATAGTTTTGGGTGGGATTTTGGGATGGTTGGATGGATTTGGGACCGGATCCCCTGTGTAGCTTGGCAAACCCCGACACTAATTGCACAACCGCAATATTCCACGTAGGCTACCATTATCAGGGTAGGTATTAAATCCAATTCCAACAATAAAAAAAATAAAGCCGATGTAGTCTAAAACTCGTAAAGCATACTACCAAATCAATAACTCGAGAACAACCCAACTCAAATTAAAATGAAACTAAACGTTAGAGAAGCTAATAAGTAGAATTAATGCATTTTGTGCAAATTGGATTAGGAGAATAGGTGAAATTTTAGAAAATAAACAACTTGAGAAGGTGAAGGTCGATAAATAAGTAAAATTATGAAAACAGAAAGTTTTGGGTTGGGACGGGGGAATTATGGTTTTAGGAGGCTTTGGACCCTGGGAATCCTTGATAGCCTATTGAACACTCAAGACAAAGCGCCAGTACAATTACCAAACGTTATAAAGCAAGAGCACTTACCACATCCCTATGTAATTTCTACAGTATTCACGCTGAAAAATCAAAAATATATTTCGGCTTGCAGTTTCTCAAGTTTCAATTAGACTAAGTATTATGTATTATCACTTTGTATTTGTATATAACTATAAGTAGTGTATATATATATATATATATATATATATATATATATATATATATATATATATATATATATATACATATATATATAACTAGTAACTTGTCTTATCACCAAGGCCGTGAATTCTGAGTGTTGAGTATGTAATTCAGGGATATCTACACAGCTTCTAATTACAAAATGAACAATGAATTGCAAAATGAGATCCATGAATTTCAAAATACAACTGTGTAGCAGGGTATAACCGAAACCGAAATTTACCGGAACCGGAATCAGCAACCGGAACCGTCCATTTAAACCGGATCCGGAACCTGGTCTTCAAAATTTATATATAGTAAAACAGATGATGGAAGAAATGAAGGTACAGTGGATTTAAAATGCATTAAAAATAACTTTTACGTTAAACTTAATGTATTGCGATGGTATTATTGCCTTTGTGAAACTTTAAAGAGACTGAGGAAGCTAATAATGTCTATTTATCGATCAAATATGAAGGTTTTTGGGCATTCAGAGCAAAAAATGTCTTCCACTATACACCATTGCGTATACTGGGTCAAATCAAATGTGCTTACAAAGCTTAGAATACACACTTTCGCTCTGTCTCCAGTCGCCGCCCTTTACTACACATACGTTTGTTGCATGTTCTTCTGTAGGAAACTTAAAATTATTGGTATATATGATTCTAAGATAAAATAATAGATAGAAGGTAATTTTCTGATCAGTGGTCAGAGACACTGTGTAGGCTAGCGTTGGATAAACAGTGCCCGTCAATTAGATCATAATGATGATAACTTTCTAATCAGAGTGCTATAAATGAGACACACTGTGATGCTGCTCGCAAAGTTTCAATAAATACATTTCATTGCCAAGAAAGCAGTTTCTAGCTGCGTTGCAGATAACGTTAGTTTGCTTCAATTTAGACTGACTTACCAAGTTTACAAGCACACTGGCGGGTGCTTGACGCAATTTATGTTAGCCAAGCATACCGTAAGTACTTCTGCGTAAGCCATACTCTGTTACCGAGTTGGACCGGTTTAATTCAAACGTATCCCACAGACTTCTGGATGTGTAAAATAGCTGCTACAAGCATCGACCTGGCTTTGATTTAACAAACTCCTGCAGGTTATTATGAAAAATTCCTGCTCAAATTATGTGCCCTACGTACGTTTCACACGGCAAATTGGTTAGTTAATCTTTTCTTTTGCTTGGTTGTATTGGAGCTTGATCATTGTATAATATATATTACATATGTATGCTTTTGTTTGGGTTACAGGATGAGGCAAAAAACGTAGAAAATTTCAAACAAAATTTTTAAACCGGAATTCCGGTTCCAGTATGGTTTTTGGCCTTTGCCGGAACCGCAACCGGAACACGATTTTCGCCGGAACCGGAATGCCGGTTACTCCCTGCTGTGTAGCTCTAGTTTTGGCGGAGATATTACCATTTTCGTGTATTTTGGGCTTCATGGATTTGTGGAAAAACCGCTCGCTGCCAACCGGGAATTGCGAAATTTGCTCTCTAACATATATTAGTTTTAATTTTTTCGTTAGAGAGACCCTTTTTATGAAATTCCCGGAATCCTTAACTGATAACAATTTTCGTAAAAATCCAGCAGAAATACCGCTAATGTATGTGTAATAGATAAGGCACTCAGGACTTACATCAAATTCGATAGGTACCTAAACTATAGCCCTAACACACAAATTTTAAAATTTTATATTATTTTGAACTCTCTTAATCTTAATAACTCCAGGAACTAAATAAAATTTTTATTACCAGAAATGGGGATGAGGTTCATAACTCCTTAACGGGTGGACCAATTGTGACCAAATTTGGTATGAATGGTCTAGAGCGTACCCTGTGGCGTTTGACATTAAAATCCCATTTTGAACCGGTGATCCCCTGACCAAAGTAGCCAGATTTACACAGTTCGTATTATTTTATAATTTAGCATACTGAGAAATTTTCAATAAGAAATAACAGATTTTTAAGTTGCGACTCATAATACATACAATATCTTATACACGTACGGTAAACAAACATCTCATTTACACAACCTCATACGCATAAAGGAAAATGGTAGACATATGCACACACTACACATCATGCATAACACATGAACAGACATATGCTCACTGTATATCATACACATGGTACAACAAAAAATTGGTGACGCAAACTTCAAATTCCCATGACATTTTCTCACCACACTTGCTGTGAAATAAGCTAATAGTATAAACCGCTCAGATACGAGAATGAAAGTAAATATTTAGTGTTAGCTAGGGGGTCAAGTTCGTTACATTATATGAAATGACACCTAGTTCCACTCCCCGGTGCTTACCCGCAGGCTTCAGTCATGAACTCGAGTTCCCTATAGCCAACTGTATCTATTAAAGGGCGTTAGCTCGTGGTGTAACCTCCCACAGTAGCCATTTGGTGTATTTTTACGAATTTAGTGCAGCAAGACCTAGCGATAGTTTTTAATCTTGTAGTATACATGTAGTCAGTCTACGCGAGTTTCGCCGCGCGTTAATACCCTTGATAGTTTCTAGATAGCAATCCTAAAGAGTATTCTTCACTCAATACGTGAATGACCGCTAGGACGTGGAATCTGATAACTTTTATACCGTGAAATAATAGTTCAACAAACTACCCTGTGTTTAACACTATACAGTTTGGGGCGCAGTTATTTTATTTTGGATTAGACGGGCCGGCAGCAGTATACGATCTCCATGTTAGGTAACTGTTGTATAACATATTTTTCATTTAGGGTCAGCGGTAGGAGCTTGAAGATGAAGAGATTTGAAGAACAGCAGGCTGAAATGTTGGGTATGGTGGCATTCGAACCCACGACCTACGCTCTTGAATCCGCAAGCAGACACTTTACAGACTGAGCTGTGCCTGCCCGACTTTGCAGCAAATATAAAACCGTTCTATTCGACAGTAATTGTTGAAAGTTTAGTGTGTGCGCCAACAACCGTTGATACACACAGTTAGCTATCGGAACTCGTGTAAATCACCGAAGACTACGGGTAAGCCTCGGAAAATGGAGCCCCGTGACAGTTCGTAACGTGTAACAAAAGTTGAACAGAATTATCGGGGTTTTATTTACTATGCGCTCTTTGGGCTCGCTTTAGTTTGTAACCGCTCGCAACAAACACGGAAAGAAGTGTCTCACTTCCAATTATTGTTAGCAAAGCATACCGGTAACATTAATACCAGCAGTGCTAATCAAAACCGTCAGCTTGTATATGCCATTAGAGGTCAATAAAACAACCCAAGTTTGCCTTGAGATCTGGAACAATCGATGAGATCAGACGCTATTTCTCGAAACAGGAAATCAATATTTCATAACAAAATCCGTATTTTGCAATAAAACTGTCCTAAAGCTTTCTATCAAGTTCTTCAGCAACATGGGGGTCCACTCATGACTCCGTTTAGATCCTCTGTTCGTCAAATCACCACTGTACGTTGTCCCGTTTCTGCAGCTGCTACCGGACGTTGGATTGCACCATTCGAAGTTAGTTGCTGTTGATTTGACGCCATTGTCCGTACTCGCGGTTCGGCATACGTTTTCTTGGTTCTCTGTTGATGCTGCAGTACGGGCGGTGCTTACTCAGCTGATTGTTACTGCTGTTCTTGCACCATTTGTTCACCCTACGGTTGCTGTTGCTGTGTTGGTTGTAATTCGACCGGCGGTTGCTGTTGTTCCTTTGGAAGCCATGAATGCTCCGAGTCCGATTCTACCGGGTCATACTTAACGGTATCGAATATTAATGAATCGGTGTCTGAATCTGTTAAATGGTGCTCCGAACTCGATGATCCTGGATCAGATAATGGTGATTTACTTTTTGTTTTCACACTTTCAGCTATGGGTGCTTCGGTTTTAGACATGTACCTTCATGGTTCTTCGGCCTTTTACACATGGCTCTTCGACCGCATTTGGTGACGCAACTTTTGCTTTTGCTGACACTTCAGTCTGTTTCAATGATACAGTTCTTGATTTTGTAAAATGTCCGGCCAGTTTTGGAGTACGTACTTGGCGGCGTAACCATATCTGGTGCCGAATGTACTTAGAAAGGCTGCGGCGTTGGAGCCTGTTGTACCAGAGTGGACACTTAGTTGCTCTAGTGGAGTCCAGTACCTCAGACGGTGTTATCACAGCGAGTGGTTGTTCGACCGGTTTTATAAGTTGTTCTTGTGTCGATTTATTTTATTTTGTTCTGATTGCTCTTGTTGCTGCATCGGTTATATCAGTTACTGTGCCGGTTCTTGTGCTTGCTTAATCAAGTGTTGATCATGCGCTTGCCACTGTTCCTGCATTAGCGGTTGTTCTTGTGCCTGTGAAGTTGGTACTTGCGCCATTTTCGATGTGTCATAATCCATAAGTTGCTCTTGTTGTACCATTGACAGAGCGACTGCCTGCGGTTTATGTTCTATTACTTGATTTGAGGTTACCGACGGTTGAGATACCTACATATTTGATGCTTTTGTTGTCTGCATATCTAGTTCTATTTGTGATGATGATATGCCATAAAACTGTCTGCTTTTAAACATTTATGTTTCTGGTTTTCACTATTCCGATTGAGCAGCCCCTTCTTGTGTACTCGGCAAAATCCCCGACGGCGTACTTTTCGAGCAGCTAGGTGCATTATTATATGAATCGTGCACATTGTAAACCCCGTTATTATCTAACCCTGTAACATAAGTAACCGACCACCGCAATAACACTTCATATCCAGCTAATTATGACTTCCGTCGCTTTGCAAAATGAACACAAGCAAACCCATATATTTGGTGCCACATTGTGCTATAGTAGACGTATACATATTGTTATGGAGATACGACCGTTTTCGTAAACTCACATATAATGACCTCATTGCAAAACGCTTTTGGGCGATAATCCTGGATCCAAAGTTGACCATGCGCAAAAGTTTCATATAAAAGTTTATAGATTGCTCTAAAATTAGATACGTAGTTGGAGATAATTAATTAGATAGCTAGATGACTTAAACACTGGTTTTGTCAGACTCCATTTAATACGACCAGCCATTTTCGGCCTACTTTTGCGGCTGGAAAGACTACCAACGCCGGTGGCCGACTGCTTCACTTCAAAACCGGCCGTTGCCTAACACTAACTCGCAACATGAAAGGCATTTGATTTTTGAAATTTTCACCTCGACCATTTCTTAGCTTACAGGCACTCGAAAGATGCTTTGAATTTAGGGATTTTGAATAAATTTTGAAACTGCTTTGAATAAATTTTGAAGCTAACATGATTGTTTTGAATAGTAAAAAAATGTCGAAAAACGTGGAATTCTAACCCACCACTTTAGGCTTTACGACTTATTGATCTACCTGAGCTACTCAGCCGACATATCCACTACGTAATCCCAAACTATAGTATAAAGCGTATTACTGACGCTGAATATTTATTACCAAAAAGCCTTAACATTCCTAAACTCATTAACAAACGAAAAGCACCTCTGTACCGACTTTCTGGGGAAAACGAAGGGCTAGCACCTCCACATTCGTTTGTAGGGGCGCCTACCCTTGGCCGCTGATTACTCAATACGGCTGGTGGCACATGAAATTACAAACAAAACATTGATATGTAGCAATGAATGGTGATTTTTCATGAACATAGCTACCATGTATGTCACAAGACGATTTTATTTCTGGAAACACAGCGTTAAAAGGTATTGTGAGTTTATCGGCCTTCTCCGCGGCACGTTTCTTACCAAAACGTAACCGACATCTCCAATGGTGGCCAAAGGGAAAGGGGTGAAAGCAGAGCGAGTTCGAGAATTGCCCAAAAAGAAGTGAAATCAAGAATTAGGGGTAAGAGCCACCAAGGGATGCACCGGTCTACCAGCGGTCGGAGATACCCTTTATCACTGGATGAAAGTTGCGCGAGTTTCCAGTGGTAGACATGTCATTGTCCCGGGCAGGGATATCAAGTTTAGGTTAATGTATGGTGTTGAGTTTTGAACTGAGATAAGTAGGCCGTGTGAACGTATATACACTAGAATGAATTACAGTTAAACCAATTGTGCCCTGCAACCTACACAGACTTAAACCATTGGTTGCACTAAAAAGTAAGCTGCTATGGGATAAAAATTGTGAGTTTAGGTAAGGATAGGATTGGTGCGTTCGGCACCCTTTTAGGTATGACCTTTTCAAAATTAAGCTAAGACTAAATTGAATTTTGGTTAGCAGAACTGCATATCCATGCTAATCTTGACTATACCCTGGCGAGTCCGGAGAACATGCCGTGTGTAACGAATTTATACTAAAGATGCTTAAATAGAATTGAGGAATTTCAAAATTTAACATGAAAATGTTAACTAACGTTATCGAATGTGAGCACTCGGCTCCTCAACTGTTGTACCCTGGCTAGTCCGAATGACAGGCCATGGTGCACCGATAAAGTTTTGAAAAAGAGTAAGTCTCGGCACTAAGGAAAACTTTGTAAAAGTTTGATTTGTAAAACCGAATACCCTTAAGAGCTGATTGAAGTAGTTTTAAAAAGATATAGTAAGTTGAGATAAAAAGTCAAGGAAACAATGTTGCAATATTGTAAATTAAAACGATAATTTATTTAGAGATTACCTAAATAATTTTGCATGGTAGTACCGTGTCCGTTTAGACTAGTACACCCTAAGTTTAGAATTTACCAGAACGTGTCCGGAATGGCGGGTTCTGAATGTAATACTTATAGATTTCATGCAAAATGTTTTAAGCAAAATGTTACTACGGCGAAGTCCGTATAACAGTCCCGTAGTGTGTAGTAAAAAGAATTTGAATGAGTTTTGGCATAACTTTTAACAAGTAAAATTGAAAAATTGGGATCAGAAAGTTTGTACTAAGAAATTTTATCATGGGTGGTAGAATCAGAGTGGGAGTGAACTATATTAGTTCTGAAGGCATCCAAGCTCTATCTCAGCTCGACAGGCGGCCAGAGTTGAGATACAGGCTGGAGCTAGAAGGGACTTCTCATACATTTGTTACCTGGTGAGTACACATTAGCAGTTTCTGTTACCTAGGATAACCATGTCTTACATACCATAAAGTTTGGTTCTTTACCTTTAGAGATCGTAATATTAAGAGAGCAGGATTGCACCAGGACGATAAAGCTCTAACTATTTACAAGTCGTCTGAAAATAATTAAAGAATGAATAACCCTATTTAAAATAACGTGTCGAGCAATCCGTTGGAACGAGAGCTTTTGTTAACCATTTAACAAATATTGCCGCATAAATGCCAATTGAGTAAGGGCTAGAGGAACAGTGTGACCCCGCCACCTTAACCTTATGACAAAAGGGGGTGCCTGCGTTGATGACCCGCATCATTTAATGTTTGTAGGTAACAGCTAGCAACCTGCAAGTAAAATAAAGAAAACAAAACCATCAGCTCTTGCTGGCCTGGTAACACACACAGTCATATAGTAGAAATTTTATTGCCCGGAATTAGCTGGAAAGTTTAAAGATTTTATGGTAACATGGTTAGAAAACAACAAAAGGTTATGGAGTAAAAACTTAACAAAAACCCCTGGCATTATGCACCAGGTATAACAATAATAACCGACTTCCCACATAGTGAGAACTTAGTGATAACCAAAAGCTTCGCACTGCGTAACCAACTTTACTTATAACAATTTTTATAATTTTTGGATTTTTAAGTAGTTCGGGACAATAGCGTGCGATCATGCATTATAGGATACATGTACCTTAAATCGTACTACCTGAAGTGTTCGTGTGTTTCGTGAACCTGAAAAACTAAAGAATTTTATGTGTTAGTGTTAGGGACAAGTGACACAGGATTTTCCCTAAATAGAACGTGGATGTTGGCCCATGACTGCCAAGCCCCCTAAGCGTGTAATTTCCCCGGCCTGTGCATTGGACCACCCCTAGGCGAGGCTTGCGCTAAGACACAGTTCCGACAACTATGTCCCACCCTAAGGAAGGTTTACAATATCACAGCCTTCGACGATAGAGCAGCCCATGGTGCGGCAGCCTGGGGTCCAACGGGTGGTAAAAAGGTGCCGGAAAGGTAGAAAGACCAATCCCACCCAGAGGTTCCCGTTTAAGGAATGGGCTGCCCTTTTTCTGGTCTGCCTTAAAACCCGGCTAGGGCTTACTATGCCTAGCACACCCGCCTCCTCCTCAGGGTCCAGAAATGCAGGTAACCTCCTGCAAAGTCACTGAAAATGAGCCTAGGTGTATTTATATGCGTGTGTAAGTATGTATGTGCGGGCGGCTACCTATGCAAATGCGTACATATGCCGAGTGTTCAGGTGTACATCTATTAAGCAAATTCGACAAGGTGATGACAGCACCCTAAGTATTGCTCAGGCACGCTTCGAAGTTCAACAAAATTTTCAACAAACACCGTACAACGTTAAGGAAAATCGCAGGAAAACCGTACACGCAGGGAAACGAAAAACGATGAAAATCCTAATCCCGCCTTACGGAAACCATACAACAATTATATTAAGAAATATAATGTAACATATCGCCAAGAAAGAAAAAAAACTCGTCACACACGTAAAAGAAAGCCGTAAGTATATTAACAGCAATAATAATATGAAGCAAACAAAAAACACCAGTCGTAATACAGAACTACACGTCGACTATCGAAAAAGAATATACATCTTCATTACTATATCTACAACACCCTGTCGTTAGGCTTCAGCCAATACAATAGCTATGTCACGCCGCAGTAATAATAATTTTAGCGATATTTATTCAATAATAATATTATTATCTACGTATATTGAATTTATGTATTTTAGGGAATATTTAGTGACTTTTAAAGTTGGAAACAAGAGTTATTTAGGGGTATCCGTAACAGGTAAGTGGGTTTATGGATTAGAATGGGTACATAGAACCCCATTTGATAAATTTAAAGGCTTGGGAAGTCGTATATGATTAGAAAAAGTGGAATATCGTTATATTTGGTTTTAGGAAATAATAAAAATTAGAGGAATCCAAGGTTAGTAAAAATAGAGAAATAACGGGATTAAGGGGGTTTCCACCTAAGGAAAAGATGAAATATAATTCAGCGATAGGGAGAAGTTGTCCCCGAATTGGGAAAATATCAACGAATTTGTAAATTTAATAGAAAAATAAAAATATTGATTTTCAAGTAAAATAAAGTGTCGAATTAGAACGTAGGGGTGAGGTACCCAAAATTATGAATAGGGGAAGAGTTCCCCCGAGTGGGAGTAAGTGGAAATTTACCCGTTAGGGACTATAACCCACCCCACCGGGAGGAAATAATGATAAAACCAAGAGAAATGTGGTATTTAAGTAAGAATAGGGAAATTTGTAAATTGATAGATTTTGAGTCAGTTTTAAGGGGTAATATATGGGTAAGGGATAAGAAATAAAAAGTGTAATGTAAAATTTGAATAGTTTTCTCCCTCCCGGAGTTAGATATAGGAGTCACCCCTGTGGGAGAATGGATATCTCCTAAGGAAGGATAATGTATTTGATATCATTTTCGTAACTAGGTCAAAACCTAAGAAATATTGTCTAGAAGGGAGGGAAATACAAGGTTGGACCTGCCCAAAAGTTGACATCCCCGGACCCGATTCCTCAACGTCCCTGTTGAGTGTATGATCTAAGGAGCAGGTCAAGCTTGTATTGGAAATTTTTATTTCTATTTGACGGAAAATTATTTTATAGCGAACCCATATATATTAGAAGCAAAGAATAACCACATGTTATACATTTTGATAATCACTTAACAACGTTAGATATATAAGGCATCAATGAAATGATTATAATGGAATATAACATATTATCAATGCGAACAAAAGTAAAATATTATGGCAGTAAAAGATTAATACTGAGCAAACATATTACACACCGTATACAATTAATTAGCAAAGTTATTTGGACATAACGTTACATCAAACATTGAATTACACAAAATAGTTACCCGAATCAATGATACAAAGCAATATGAAATTGAACGAATTAGTAATTTTTAGCTTATACCAGTTCCAAAACCTTTTAGTTGAATTATAGAAAATACTCATATAGCCATAAAATTGTTGTAAATAGTTTTATTGGTTGCTAAAGCAAAGAAAATGGTTCTAGAAAGCCAGTTATAATTTATGAATTAAACTTAGCTGAAAAATGATATGGTAACCTTGGCTCTGTTTAGCCCAAAAGTTGTGCAAGTTGATATTTAGCCCAGATTATATCATAATATATTATAATATAAAAGCAAATAACATAACAAATTAAACACAAAATATGACATATCCGTGTAACCAAGCTCGATACAATATTACAGAGGTAGATTAACAAAGTTTATTATGAGGATATTAGACTTCTTATAAGTTTTTCGAAGAAATTGTAATGTAGAAATTGATAGGTTTGGAAAAATTCCAACATAAATTTTCTGGAGAAATTAACTAGTTTAAAACCATATTAAGTTAAACTTCAGTATTATTTCCAATAGAAGTTCGATTTTTATTCCCCAAAGCGGAACCGTATGTTTAGCTTTAGGTTATTTTGAGATAATGAAAGGATTCAGTGTTTTATCTGCTAAATAAAATGAAATTTGTTACGAATTTTGTCTTGAAAGTTTAGTTTTTCATATAGGCCCAATGCATATGGTTACCCAACTTTACAACAAACATATTCATGTCATCATATAATTACCACATTGTATATATCCATTACCACGATATAAGAGAAATATAAGCAATATTAATAATGACTATAAAAATATAATTTTGGTTCATCACCATTAACGTTCGTATTTTTCTTTCTTCCTTTGGCATTTCGTGATGAATAAAATGTCAATGGCACATTGTTCCTTGTTCATATAAAGCAAATTGTCGATGATTGTTATTATGGCGAAAGTCCAATCCAAAAT
>JASANE010015895.1:0-20116 GCA_030248225.1 Trileptium ribeirensis
TATGTCGTTCTTCGTTCAGTTACGTATTGCTCACTAAACTTGTAAAACTAAACGACGTAATATATGCTCAAAGCTGTGTTCACACGTTAAGATTTTTGCTAAAAGTCTGAGCTTAGTTAATAAACATTGATCAACATTTGAGCTCAAATTTTGAGCAGTTTTGAAAGTATTTTTTACATTTTTTGGCGAATTTGAACGTGTGAACACTGTTTAAACCTTTTAAACATTTTGCTGTAGCCAATCAGGAAAAAGGAATAGAACTTGAAAATTTTTGAGCTCAAATGTTGATCAATCATTAAGATTTGCCATATTGTTCCAATACAGTTTTCATCGAAATTTGGTCAAATTTGGGCTCAAATTTGACGTCAAACGTTCGTCATGTGAGCTCTCTTTAATCATTATAACATTTACAAAAATAACAAAGTTTTTGATTTTATTACATTTCAAAAAAACATTAAAATTCAATTTTAACTGTAGTTCGGAATTCGTCACCCGACGTGCTAATTATATAACGCATGAAGTGTTTATTACTAGCAAATTTGTAAAAGAAATCTTGCCTGTTGTAACAGGGATTGCTGTGATTAAATTGGAATAGCGTTTGTGTTCTAAAGATGTAGACTTATGGTTGCTAAGTTTCGGTATTTCTAAGCGCAAATCGCGTTTTTTTATCGGAATTCATCTCGAATAATTGTGTGGAAAAGCATTTATTCGTTGCGGTTATGCTGAAATTTTATGTCAGGTTCGGCGCGATTCTAACTCAAAATAATAATTAGAAGGATACTTCACAGAATAATACATACGTCCGTTCAAGGCTTTTGCTTATACTGTTTTAGCTGCAATGGTGGGCTGTTTCAAACGATTGGCCTGAAGCTAGTCAATAGCGCTAATTTTATTACCAGTACATTCAGGTCCACGGGGTGTTCAGAAAATATCCACGATGTCTATATTTATGACAGTTATATTTCAATTTTTCTATGTTTATTTTATAGTGAAAATTGCCATAATGTATTTTGATAAATGTATAATTTTGCTTACCTTGTCATTCGAGCCGCAATGACGAGCTGAGTCGTAAAGAACTGTAATGTCTAAAGTTCTTTCAAGAATCTCAAGTTGAAACACTTAAGCAAAAGTTTTTAACTCATATTCAACTATATAATAGAATAAAAATTTCGTACCAATCGCAATATATATCTTTTATTGATATTTGAAGTCGCTGTTTGAACCATGTTACTGCCGTGTGCGAATAACGATAAGTTACCTAAACGCTTTGAGGTCAAGTCTAGAGTAAGACAAGGGTCAATCTTGTCCCCATCCTGTTCAAATACACAATTGCATTGTTGATGGAGACCGCCATGGCTAACGACGACGGTGTTATTTTCGACGCCAATTGCATGAAGTTCACAGATAGCGCCTATGCCGACGACATAACCATAGCAGCACCGTCAACCAGCAAAACACAAGAGTCGACACAGCCGCAAATCACATTGGTCTGGTATTCAGCTAGCAGAAAACCAAGATAATGATTCCCAGCAACAAGAGACATCGTACTGAACGGGTCTGTGATGGAACACATCGAACGATAGTATTACCTGGGCAGCACTTTTACAGGAACAGGGGTCTGCGACACCGATATTAAAAACCCCACAAACCGCGCCAGGTCTGTATTTGGCGGTTTGTGGGGTTTTATAGGCCCTCCTACAGCATGTGTGAAACCGACGTGCCCGTTCCCACGAAAGTTTAGATATATAATGTTGCCATTCGACCGATTCTGTTGTACGCCTGCGGAACGTGGACAGCGACGTAAACCAACCAGGAGCAGATTCACACGTTCGAGGACTGCTGTCAACGCCGGATTCTAGGCGTGAGAAAGTCCGATTACATCAGGAACGATGATCTGGGTCGAAGAGTTGGTCACGAAACCGAGGTGTCGACACGGCAGAGGACGGAGCGTTTGCGGCTTCACGGTCATGTTATGAAGATGCCCAACAAAAGGATCTCGAAGACACTGGCCTAATTAACACCTCCGGACAACTGGGCCCGACTTGCACGAAGATCACACGAGACCCGGCGACGTCAAACAATCAGCAATTGTCAACAACATCTTAGATACATGCCGCTACGCCAATGGCAACAATACCCTATGCCACATCTCGAACCAAATATAGCGAACAGAGCAGAGTGGCGACAAATCATAAGGATTGAGTCCCCTCACAACCGTGGAGGTAGGTGAGTAGCAGGTGAATATATATATTTGTAAGTTTTATATATATCTAATAAGTTTTGAGCCACATTCGGGTGAACGTTAAAATTCTATTTCGGAGTGAAAATATTCGAATCAGTGAAATTTTTTCACGCACCGTTTCAACGCCATTTTGAACTGCCTGATCCGCGATTGGGGAAACGTGTTGGCCTGAAAACCGTAAAATTCCTGGAATTACTTGTAAATTGTCCTATATTTTTAGTAAAGTTGGATCAGGAATCCAAACCGGATTACATGAATGTGAGTATACTAGAGCGCTATGTAGAAGCTGTTCCACTGATCCTTAAGGCTCTTAGCAAAACGAGGGAATAATATGTGGAGCATTCAGCCGAGTGAGGTCTCAAATGAAGCAACACTTGACAATGCTCACTGGTTAACCATTTGGTGACGTCGTATGGGGTAACGCTGTGCACACTGAAATATAGTTGTGTCTTTCCTCAGCTATTTTTGGTGTAAATAGCATCGGTTTGTGGGTTGATACCCTGTTTATACGTCTAGCGTATTTGAAAATCCCAAACAATGATCATGTCAAGGTTTGTACTTTATAGCCTAAGGCCAACACCTTAACTTAAGCTTAGCATTGGCTCATAATTTAATATCAAATCTTGTCTAAAATGTACTCATGTCAAATTTTTCCCTCAGCAATATTATGGGGATGGGGCTTGGGGAAATGACATTATCCGGTTTATATGTCCGTTTCAGTCTATATCAATTTGAAACGAATTACTCAAACGAAACTAATAATTCACTCATTGTGTATTGTTTAACACTTAAAACTAAACAACAATGTTTGAAATATTAGCCTAAACTTGCTACTCAAGTCTCCGAGTTCCATCTCTATAAACAGTGTTTGTGTGGTTACAAAAATGCTCCAAATTCAAATTACATTACATTATATAAAAATTTGTAGAAGATCATAAATAACATATACTCATTTATATAGATTCCTTTATCCGAGGATATAAACATTATCGAGTATCATTACTGTTCCATAAAATGTTTATACTTACAGATGATTATGTGATAGTTTGAAACGATCTAGTCTTCTAAAATCCGCATAATATCACGCAAAAATCTTACATACAATTTAATATCGTTGGGTCTTGTATATTCTAGGCTTTAGCAAAGATTAACTAAAAAATGAGGATTGAAAGTGAACTTCAGAACCTTCAGAAGAGTCTCAACCATCGACGCACCAATTTTTAGTAAAAAAAGATGACAATTTGGGCCATCGAGCCATTATAAGTTCAACGACAAATAGTTCTATTTCTACGGAAATATATCAAATAAGTTTCGTTGCCAACTTTAAGCCAGAAGTTTTATCAAAATTAATTACATAGCTAGTGTTTACTTGTACGAAAAATAATAATATTTTTAATGCGTGATTCAGAAACGGATTGGTGTATTTGGTTAAATCTTTATATTCGATGAATTAGGCGTTACCCTGCGAATTTGCACTTAACTCCTTACGTTCAAGCGTGAAAAAGCAGCGTTTTACAACGTTCTTTCTTAGACACAAATCCACAACAAGTTTAGATACGATTATTGATAAATGGCGGATCGATAAGGCTATTTTTGCAAAGAATATGACGCTATATGTTTCAGCTTTAAGCTATGACACCCTTAAAGTCAAATTCAAAGATCGATGTAAATTCCAAGGAAACTATAAAAACTATCAAAAAGTTCAACATACTGCTGCGGCCGAAAGCCCGAGTAGGTCTTTTCTGAATCCGAGTTAGTATGTCGAGGACCAAGTATGTTATAACCAGGACGATAACGTAGACTCCCATTAGAATTTGTGGCAAATGACCGTATACCCGTTCGAGGCCAGTTGTACCCAGTGGGAGACTGGTGAACATGTTGACCGCTGTAAAAAGATAGCAAGGCATCTTGTATTTAACATTTTGCCTTGAATTTTTATTACGTCATAGATATGCCAACTACTATGATATATATTGATTTCGAAAACGATTTGAAAGCGATATGATCGGGTTATAACATTCTAGTTTTTTTTATAAATGCGTACTGAAGCCAATTTTGGAATCGGATTTTTAAAATAAGCAAATTTTGAAACCCCAGAAATGTCGTAAGGAAATTTTTTGTTTAATGAGTTTTTGTTAAAAAACTATTTCAAAATGTCAGCCTAAAAACTTTGTTTCAAAACATAGCATTTTCCAGCTCCGTTGATGTTTTAACAGTGATTGTGTTATTTTCACATTTTTCTTTCTCTACTCAATGGCCAATTTTTGTTATATCATTAAATGGTACGTCGTCCCATCAAATACAAATCTGGAATTTACATGACGTCGAGTGACGTAACTAATTTGCTGAGTGGTTTAGAAGTTGCTTCTTAGATCCTTTTTAGCTGCTAGTACACGCAAACCATTGAAACATCACACTCAGTTTATCGGGCACTAAAGATTAAAAGTTGATCTGGAAAAGACAATGAGTTTCTTTTCTATCAAATTTATATAATATCGGTATTGTGTAAATAAAATAAGACATTTTTAATGTTTTTAAAGTGCAAAAGTTTTTACCGAAGCCATACGTGATCATTTTAAGTTCTAATTTACGGGACATATGGAATCCGTATTTAAAACGACCGAGGTTTGCGAAGCAGAAAATGAGGTTTAGCTGAAATAAAACGTCTATGAAATCGTAACATTATATATACTGAACATGTATAACTTGCTGTAACTTCTGTGAATAAGTTTCACTGTCCAATATTACTATCACCTTTACTGCATAAAATGGCAACTTCCGCCGCCAAACAAACACTTATATCACAATATAAGGGTGCTATATCGTGAAAAGTATAGTTTTAGGCTACGTTTTCCGCAAGTCTGTCTGAGCTACCGAGCAGTAGATATATAGTTTTATGTTGGTATATTTGGACAATCTATGAGCGAACGTAGACTATTGGAGAATATCACTGAAACCGAACTGTCTCATCTTTTAGCATTTACATAGCCCAATGCTGAAATATCTCACTAATGTTCTTGTGTAGTATGCATTTGAAAAATGTTCTATTCGTAGGCTAAAAATAGCATAAAGGATGTTTAGGAATTTTGCAATTCTGCAATATTTATATCTAAATTTTACCACTTATTCTAGAATAAATTGCTTTTTATGAGTAAAGCCGTCTAATGTGCTTTGTTTGTTTGAAATAGTTAAAATGCATCTTTGCGCAAAAATGAAACGTTGTAAATCTAATAGACAGTTTACAGAGTCAAGCCAACTATGTCAAATGAACGCCTACATTTTGATGTTGCCGCTCGAGCCATATTTCTAACTCTAAAACTGATATATCTCTATCTAATAACAGCTGAAAGACACTGGATTTTATACGATAGTGGCCTAGTTTTATGAAATTCCATACGCTGTTACGTAGTGATTCTTCACCAGTATTGGTGAACATTAGTGATGGAGCCTTTTAGAACGTTCACGTAGTATTGTGTTTGAAAAGGTATGAGTGTATTTGAAAATACAGAATGCGATAGGAGCTTTCCTTTCTGTTAGAGTAGCCTTGGGTCTAACGCTCTGAATGCACACCAAATCAGCGGCTGACATAATTTTTTTGTAGTAGATATTTGTAGTTTCCCGGACTGATGAAAAATGTCATGCCTCGGAGCAAGTGTCAATCTTTCAAACAGCGTGCTTAACTTTACACACATCGCCCTAAATATCACAGGACAATACCGCGCAGCCAAAGTGTTCAGCAGATAATTTCACATGTTAACCTATTTTAATTCAATTATAAAATGGCTATAGATTTGAATTTTTGGTCAAGATGTGAGATTTCAAGTTCGGAGCTAACGTGAAGAAAAATTCTGCTTTTAATATCTCTTTTAAACCTAGAATACAAAAATCTAGCGAACCTTATGGCGTTACACGTCTTCCTAGTTTTTGCTACCCTACTTAGGTTGAGTTAAGTTCTCAAAAGCTAAAGTAGTCCGACAGTTGAAAACAATAACTACATCCTTAAACTCACTAGCCAACAAAAAGCACAAAGTTCCCACAAACCAGTGACCATAATTGAAGATGATCCTATATTCGCTTGTCGGTTTTGGCCTTATCCAAGCAACGAATGGCTGAAACAGTTCTGAAATGTATTATTTATTCGCGCGTACAATTTTCACTTGCCAAAACTACTGTCGCCATTCGATCTGCGGATTTGAAGAATATAAATCCATAGTTGCAAAGATCTATGGGAGATTTTACGGTTCTCTTCCATTATCCCCCATGCCACATATTCCTAAAAATGGTCAGATTTAGGAAATTTTGTTAATTTTGTGATCCTCGAGACCTCCCCTGATCATTTCAATCAAAAAATAGAATTTTTGAAATTTTCGATTTTTTGGGTCCCAAGGGTCCCCGTCTCCACTTGGGAACCCAAAAAAAATTTTCTTAAAAATTAGATTTTTACCCACCATTCGACGCGGCTTGACGAGCTGAATCGAATGGTGAAATTTTTAACGGATACGGTAATCGGATCCTAAGTTATGGCCCAAAACTGTTCAATTGCCGAGCCTCTCAGCCTCCGATACTTTTTGGCTATAACTTAGGATCCAATAATGGGATCCCGTGAAAAATATCACATTCGATTCAGTACGTCAAGCCGCGTCGAATAGTGGGTAAAAATCTAATTTTTAGGAAAACAAATTGTGTTCCCAAGGAGGGTGGGTCCCTTGGGACCCCAAAAAATCGAAAATTTTAAAAATTTGATTTTTTGGTTGAAATGATCAGGGGACGTCTGGAGGATCACAAAAATATCAAAATTTCTAAAATCTGACCAGTTTTGCGCAAACGCGGGCTGGGTGGATAGTGGAAAAGAACCGATTTTACATTGGCCCAGCCGGAAATCGAATCTGATTCTCTAGCTTGAAACACTAGTACCCCACAAGAAACAATCAACCCGTGTTCAGCTACGCTATGTACGCTATGCCTAGTGAGACGTTATATAAAGTTCTACAGATCTTAAGGACTTTTTACGCTGTAACTATCATGTGTCCTACGCTGAAAATAGGTTTCTGTGAAATTAAAAGAAATTTTTTTAAATTTTAAAACAATATCTGGTGGTGCAACATTCAATGAAACTTCATCTAAATTTCTTTCACATATAGTATTTTGATTGTAGAAAGCTTTATACGAGTTGCTCTAGTGTTAATGTAGGTACATAGCATTTTTAATTTTGACATATGTAATTAAAACTATAAATTTGTTAAGGTTATAAGACCACAGTGCCGCTGTCACAAGAACGTCGTGGAAGTCCCACGCTATTCAGCCTAAAATTTGATTTCAGTATAAAGCTACGCGATACAAGCATAAATTTTGACTCAATTTTTACTTTCATACACTGCCAGACCTAAGACCTATCAGGTGGGCTCATCGCGTTACAGCGAACAATTTTTACAGGACAAATAGTAGCAACCTGGTCAGAACGGGTTGGAATGTCAAAAACTAAACTCTAGACACCTCTGATCAGCGTAAGTCACCTACTTAGATCTTGACAACATTGCTTAGAACTCCGAAAAACAGTAGATAATAATTTCGGGTTTTGCGTAATTGCTCAATTTTAGGGACTGAATTCCATAGAGCCTGCCTATTGCTATTCGATAGCGAATTTACTTCTGTATTTCAGTTCGCCATAACGGTGGAGTCATTTCCAACTGATTCTTAGACCCGGATCATCTTAGACTTAGCCACATTATTATTGTACAATATCTCAAAATACAAACCGAAATTAATACGATTTGAATAATGTAGGAGCAATTTCAGCATTTACTATACATTTTGTTAGGTGAAATTAAAACACAAGTGTAAAATCCCGAGATCCTCGATACTTATATATATATTTACGGGTAAATTTCACAAAGGAAGGGCGATTTATCGCTGTGTAGCTTAGGTGTCCTTCATGAGAAATATATAAAACCTAAGACCAGAGACAGGATTGGGGAGGCATGTGGGGAGCACTGTTTGCACACAACTAAAAACAAATCCACTCGTTGTATTTCGCAAAATGAACCTGTTCAGGGTCACAATGCCCTCTATACAACATGTTACACGGGTCAAGGTTGAAGCGATTTTAGACCAAAAAGTAGCAATTTTCAGAACAAAACAAATAATGTTCTGCAAAAGCATCTAGCTTAAATGATGCCATATAAGACAGGATATCCTTAAAAGCGATCCTCATCTATAAACCAATGGCTATCCACACCGGTGAGCGCAGGTGATGAGGCGTCTAAATTATAGCTTTGAGCTGGCTTTTCTTGATGAATATATCATAGTTTGCTTTGCATCTCTAAAGTTAAAGTTTCTTGGCAGTTGTCTTCTCAAAGTATTAAAATATGTCAACTTAACTAAATTTGAGCTCTGTACATTATGGAAAACCTTTCTTTCCATTGACGTGAGCCGTTTCATATTAACAAAAATACGTGACCGCAACCAGTTCTCGTAAGCAAGGTTTCATTTAAACCCAGACCAACCTGAAGAAATGCCATGATTGTCGTAATTGTGCCGATGATAGTATGAAGCACCAGTGAATAATCCTACAAAGATAACAAATATATATTAGCACAGCGATTATGGGTGTCCAGGTTTTAATCTTTACCGCTAATAGTTTAAAATATTTATTAATCCAGCATTTATAACACATTCTATGCGAAAAAATTGCTATTCATGGAAATAGTTCAGTTTCTTTGTCTTACCCCAATTATAATTTAAGAAAACCTAAATTTAACAGTTGTTTGGAATACGCCAAACCATGCCCTTAATATCATATAACAAATTAGCCAAAAAATTGTAATTAATATTAAGAGATGACACAAAGATGTAAACATATGTAATATTTATAATTCAATATCGAATAGAAAATTTACAAAGATCCTCAATTGAACCGAAAAATATTTATGCCAAAAACACTAGATAAGCACAATTAGCTTCAACGAAAAAACGCGATAGTTTCGGCTAATCTATTTGCACTGAAAGTGAAATTTTGACTACTGAGTCGATGGTTTTAATTCTAAGGTTGGGTTAATGTTGACTCAATTTGAGTCATGTTTTGGCTCGCTAGTCGGCTATGTTTAACCATAACTTTGAGTTAAAAAAGTTTGAATCAATTTGAATCATGGTTCACTGTAATTAAGCAAAATATGACTCAAACTGAGATGAAGATTTAACTCAAACTTAGGGCTAACAAAAGGTGTCGACTCAATAATCAAAATAGAATTCAACGTAGTGGCTGTGTTGGTTAATAAAACCAATTAATATACGCCTAAATAAAGGATAAATATGGATATTTTACTTATACGTTCGGTCATTAGATTTAAATATATATCAACGAAAACCAAACTAAAATCATGGTGCAATTTCAGCTATTTGATGTGGAGCGATCTCTTATTATATCGACTAGTTACTCTTTAACGGTGCCAAAAATTGCAGCATTAGCCTAACTTTGAAACTTAAATTCTAAATGACTTGCTTCTAGAGCGATTTAATGAAAATAGTAGTTAGTACACAATCTAAACAGTTTTGCTGATTGCACCAACAGAATGATATATAAATCGTGCTTTATGGGTTAGTTGGAAAATGTGGTTTTCGATGACGAAACCCGGATATACGAGCCGGGATGGCTCATCCATCTATAATTGTGTAGGATACCTGAAAAAATAGCCGGATTGCAGAGACGCCTCTTCTGACACCAGTGCCAACTCTGAACCTCGTATGAGCCAAAAAGTGATGAAAACATACCAAATGGTCATGCTCAACAAGAATTTTGATTGTTTCATAATAAATTTGTACTCAAATTACCCGTATTTTGAAAGGTTGATTATTCGGATTATTATTTTACAAGTATATGCTATTCTAGGCATCGCATACTTGTCCGAAATCAGACAATGTTTCAAACTTATACTGATAAATGTCAAAGCTGTATTAAATTTTAAATTATGAAAAGGAAAATAATCACAATAGATTGATTATATGATCAGACAGGTGTAGAAACTGATACCAACCAGAATCATCAATAGATACGTTAAGCATACCGCGGAATCACACTTTCGTGTACATGAACCAAGCCATTGTCCATTTTCAATGAACACCAAACATACACCGACAACTTGAATGATGACCGACAAAACTAACAAATTTCGATGCAGCTGTAATATGTAAACGTAAAAAATACATCGTCTCACAGCGGTTCGGCGAATACTTTAGACTCTAATTACAATAGAGTGCCCTAGTGAGGCAGTGAAATCGCCGGAAACTAATAAAGAATTCGGATCCCTTTCCCTGAGTTTTAAGCACCCAACCGAACCTGGGCCAAAAATTCACTCTTAACCCTCTCATGCCCACTAGACCCAAATGGACCCAACGCACATTGCGACTCGTTGTGTTTACTGAGTTTGTCGTATATCGTACATTTGAACGTGCGTTGTTATTCGCTCGCATTGTGAGGTTCCTTAAGGAACCAAGCAACAGCTCTCAGATAGCTCAGTGGTTTGCGTACACAAGTTTTACGCGTGCGTTTCGGGTTCGATCCCTGGCGCAGGCTTGAGTTTGTCAAACATTGCACGATACCCAAATTAATTCGGGCATGAAAGGGTTAATAAAAACATTTTTAGTAAAATGCATCTTTATTGAATTCTGAGTGAGTGAGTGAAACGAGCGAAGCGAAGAATTCTTACTAGCCAATAGTGTGAAATTTGGCAGCGTCTGTTTGGGGTTTTTCGTGTGACATGCATAACTCAACTACTGATGGACAGATTAGGTCGCGCGATACCTCATTAGAAAGCTGAAATCTCTATTTCTGTCACTTAGTTAGACGCAAAAACCGATTCGAACACCTTCCAGCTCAAAAGGGGGTCCAAAAGGGCCCATGTAGGGTCCCTAGGAATCCAACCAAAATACGTTATGAGCCATATCTCGACAACCGCCGGTGTGATCCGGCCAGATTTGGGCTCATTTGTTCAGAAAGTTTAGCTCTACTAAATAGTTATGTAGATACTGTTGTTGCCGAGGTCACCTACGCTCCAAACTTGGGTCAAAATTGGTTTGAAAATGCACCCTTGGGACCCCCCAAAACACTAAATTAGTTATATCTCCTTAGCTTCTGGAGCGATTCGGCTAAGACTTGGCTTATTTTGTTGAGCAAAGCTCTATGTAGTTATATACGCTGCGTTGCTATTGCTATTGACCTCACCTGTCGAGCAAAGTAGGGTTAAGATGGGTTGTAGATGGGCCCTTAGGACCCCAAAAATGCCAAATTGGCCATATCTCATCAACGACTAGATCGATTCAACCGCGCTTGGGCTCATTTCGTTCAGAGAACAACGCTATACTCAGCTATATGTTGTGCTCTACTATTTGAGTTTTGTTTTAACGAAATGTAAGTATTTTCCTAACTTTTATATACACTCAGAAGTCACTTTCTACGGCATGAGACAAGTCCTTAGTTTCAGTATCGACAATTAGAATATGTTTTAGCATTTTCTCTATACGCGCGTTCATTGTAAGCACACTCTTTCGGTAATTGTGCTTGACTTGACCATTTTCTTATTATCGAACGAATATTTTCCTTCCCGACTTCCAGAAAGTAACTACGGCGCTCGGCCAGAATCCGTTGTAACGGAGTTTGATGTGTCCAGTACGATTACAATGCGTTGTTGTTATTCGTTCGCTTTGTGAGGTTCCTTATAATTCCTACATAGCTGAGTCGCTTGAAGTCGCCGCCTTTCAACCACTAAAATTTGAAAAACATTAATACCTGCGTGAAGTAACTAAGATTAAATGTCAAAGTTTAATTTATTTGGGAATGTATAGCAAATTGACAGAACTATTATACTAAAAACTATTCTAACCAGTTTTCTATAACAATCGTGCCATACAGATGCTAGTAAAAGTAACACACATACTATGTCGCAATGGCGAATGCTCTCACAGTCCAAAATTTCTGTTCGGAAATAGATATCCATATTATCGCTGTTTGCCAGTGTTTGTTCTTATAAAACTCTATCCAGATAAATCTAATATCACATCGATATTCTAGGGCTTTATTAGGATTTCAGCTTTGCTCAAACCAGGTTACTATTTAATAAAAGATACCTATTAAACAATTATCATTTCTGCTAAAAATAATTCCTAGTAACCGGTACCAGAGGTTGAACAGGTAATCAGGATTTTCTTTTGTAGAAATAAGTCGTAGCTCTGAAACGAAATTCAGGCAGAAAATGTCTAATTAACAAGCATAATGCTACACGTAATAGTTGTAGCATAGGCAGCAGTGCGTTCAAAGCACGGTTTGTGACAAGTTCAAACGAGTGCGATAGCACGAGTTTGAATGAGCTGCCGTGCGTACAAATATTTGAACGCACTGCTGCCTATGCTACAACTGACTTGTTTTATTGCTAACCGTGCATTCAGACATTTGTATGCACGGCTTTCACAATGGCGTATTTAGGGGGGCCATGGTGCCAGCTTCGGAATTGGGGACTTATCCAAATATCGAAACGCTGCTGCATATCTTTGTTACCATTCCAGTAAAAACAGCTACCAGTGAAAGGTCGTTTAGTGCACTTAAATATATAAAAAAACTATCTACGGTCAACTATGGGCGAAACCAGACTAAACGGACTTGCACATTTATATATTAATAGGTATATTACGCTAGACTATAATGATGTTATTGATAAATTTGCAAAGTCCAATCGTCGATTCAGTTTTGTGTGAAAAAAAATTAAAAACATTACTAAAGTTGTGTTATTTGCAGAGGTATTATGAGACTATTTGACCGATTAGAAATAAGACACTTTGTTGGCCCCCTGAAACCACTCCTAAATACGCCACTGGGCTTTCACTATATATACTATATTACAATTTATATTTTTGATCAAACAGCGCAGTGCTTGTTTGTGTTTGGGTATATTTTCTATGTTGTAGCACCGAAAGAATGTTCATATAATTTTTATTTCATTTAAAATTTGTCCGACACTAAAAGTAGAACGAGGTCTGAAGGAAACTTGACTTCAGAAATTGATTCATTCGAATCCATGAAATCACAGTAATTGAATAATGAAAACTGTTGTGCTCCCAAAACTTTGAAAGCAAAACTGAAATACCAAACGTGTTTGTCGCAACGGCATCATGACGCAATTAAATATTTAAAAAGTGCAGCCAAGCTTATATTTGCGGAAAACAGATTAAAAAAATGAAATGAAATACTCCGGTTAGGAGCCGAAGCATCAAGGATTCGGCTCTAACAGGATCATCATACCAGCATTTCACTATGAGCCTGTAAACGCAGTTTTCTTCGAATATAAACGTTAATGGGAAGGTGGTAGATTCACAGTCCCTGTAGCAAAATTATACGCATATTAATTATCAGTGACCAGCACATAAGTTTACAATTCAAATTCCTGCTAAATACCGACAGAAGAAGATTTTCTAGGTTCGTTAAATATATATTTTATATCGCTTTGAAGCTATATTAAACTTTGCAGAAAAAATAATTTTCATTCTATCTAAAAATTGCGGCAGAAACCACCGAAACATTATGTACATTCATTCTGCTTTTAATGTATTTGCAAAACGATACACATCATAATATGATATTATTATGTTATGGCGTACGACGTATTATAGGTGTTAGTTACATTGTCATGTGCATTCAGAATGACTATCTCCTTTATAATTTTTATTTTGCAGCTATTAACGCTGTAAATGACGCGATCTATTACGATGACACGATGACATCAATGACGCGACCTATTACGATGACACGATGACTTCAATGACGCGTTGCCGTATTTAGCGCTAGTCTCATATGGCATGCCAATTGTTGCCAATTTCGCAGGGCAACTCGACGACAACGCCCGAGACCAAAAATATGGACTTATATATTTTTCCTTACTTTCTATTATTACACTTAATGTCATACAAGTCATCGTTGACTTATGAATGTTGACAGACAAAGAGCATCTCATTATTGCATTGGAGAAATCCGATTTAGCTGAAGATTAGGCAGAGTCTAACAAAAAGCAGAAAGCAATTTGAGCTTACCAGTCACAGTGAAATAAACAGAGGCTTTCGTACCTGATACCAGACGAGCGTTCCGAATAATTTGTGGCCTTGAAAGGATTTCTTGAAATACTTGGCCAGCAATATGGCTACCGCTCCAAGGATCCACCATGCGAACAACAACATAATACCTGTTTTTTGAATAAAATATGAAGAGTTTTCGTTTTGCAAATTAAATGTTTTTCAGCACTATAAACTTAAAATAGCGTGTTTTTCAATACAAGTGCTGTGTTCTTCAAATTAATTTTAAAAGTACAAATTTTGTATTCTAATCTAATGGGAGTATAGAATATAAGCTTAAACGTAGGCTTAGTATATAAATATTGTCATGGCAAGTGTCTCAGCATCGACTGCTTTGGGTTATTTTACATAAATTATATAAATAGTGTTTATTTTCTTAATTTAAAATACAATTTCTTTTCAAACAAACTCTGATAAAAGTTATGCGCCAGAGTTTACAATCCGACTCAATAAATCATAACGTTTTCTTCAGAATGTTTCAAACAAGTTTTAGGACTAAAATCAATAAGACACTCGTTTTTTAAAATCAGTTTTATAAAAAAACTCAAAAAACGACATAAATTTCAATTGTGGTAATATAGAGATTCCCTATTTCACCCCAAAGCTTAACTTCTTAACAGCAAATTCGTAAATAACAGAAAATAATCTCGAATCTGCGGCTTTGATGTTCGAGCTAAATGTAAACGGTGTTTTAAGCTAGTTTTTGTCTTCGAACGCTTAAATTATAATTTTCATAATTATTTTCAAACCTACTTCGAGGTACATAATCTTGTCAAGTGCTATTAATACAAATGTACTACCTACACCAGTTTCGTATTTTAAGTTTGAAAGCACAGGCGAAGCAGAAGAATTTTAAAATTACTGTACCGCATAAAGGTTGCATTAAAATTCCTATTTACGATCACAGCGGATCTAGGAAGTTTTTAGGGTAGGTGGTTATGACCTCAATCGATTCTTGGCCGACATATTTTTCTAATTTAAATTTTTATAAATTTTCGTTCCTTGAGTTATAGCGGATTACGAGGGCATTCTTTAAACTCCTCCCCCTCCGCCTGTATACGGCAATGTTTAGGGAATGCTGATTACCAATCCAAGTACAAAATTTGATGTGAAAATGTGACCAAAATCTTTTTAAAATTTTTTGAGAATGTTTAAGAACTTTAATTTTGTTTTGCTTAATATGAACGTTTGAAGACCGTTAGGATTTTGGAGAAGACTCTGCTTAAGCTAATCATCGAAGGAGGTACGTTGCGATACTAATTGAGTTTTAAATGTTTGGATAGATAGAATTGAATGGTGCCAAATAGGAATGAGTTCGCATTGTGAGTTTATATGTTTTACTCTGACGTTTTACGGTTTATTCAGTTTTATGCACGAATGTTTGATCAGAGTAGTTGAGAAGTTGTGAAACAAAAATTGACAATCATACACTAAAACATAGAAAACCAAACGACATTAACGCTTTTTAACGCCTGAAGTTGTTCGACAGCAATTAATTACGTTTCAATGTGAGGTCGTCGAATATTGCATCATTGTACACGTTTGGTTGTTCTATCAATATCTCAATGACGGCTGGCAGTAACTTTCCGGTTTCGATACCTCGTTGCAGGGTCAATGTTCATCGATACTCGAAATCTCAATGACTTCAGCTAAATGTAAACGTTAATCAAAATTTCGTATAACCAGGTGTTTGAGACAGCACGGATCCATAGTTTCATTAGGAAATTTGTTCCTAAGTTTTGATTACAGTCGGTTAGTTTCGACCAAATTGTGCTCCGGCCTGGAATTCCAAATTTTGAGTGTAAAAATATGCCATTGCAACTTAAAGCAGTGATTCTTTTCCTAAACACAGACCTAACCTTTCTTCCCTACGTAAACCTTCCAGTTACGAAGCCTTATAGTAACTGAGTTTATCGTGTACTCTACATTTGATCATGACTTGCTGTGATCAGATTTTGTTTGATAGTTTCATGATAGAACCGAGCAACAGATCCGACATGTGTTTTAGTAGATAGTCTTCGAATGTTTCAGCCAAACAGTTCAGGATCAATTCATCGCCCAGCAATAGTTTGTTCAATGTTATACGAAATACACATTAATTCATGCAAGAAAGGGTTAATCCTTCAACATTTTACTAACAACTTTACCGGGGGCTTCGGCGATGTAATAGTGCGACGATCTGTGGGATGTCGTTTACATAATGCTTGCTACGCTGTATAACGTCCATGCTTCGATCTAACTCGGCTGTAGCTGTTACATTTATGTACTCTCGGGTTAATCCCACTGGAAGAGATTACTATCCCACAGATGATGAAATCGTTAGTCGTATTCAGCTGAAACAACCAAACCAAAAATATAAAAAGGCATGTACTTTTGGTTAATCAATCACAGGAATAGATCAGGATTTCATAGATGATGGATCGTTAGTCCGTAATATCAAGCTGAAGAACTAACCAAATATAAAGGTAAAAATGTACTCTCTGGTGATCTTGATATAAATAAGATCAATTACTACAGATGATGGATCGTTAGTCCGTGTTCAGCCTGAAACAACCTCAACCAAAAATACAAAATAGGTATGTGTACTCTCGGGTTACCTAGACAGGAGATAGGATCACTATCCAGCATAGATCATCTATTGTTAGTCGAATTGCAGCTAAAACAACCAATCGAAAAAATATAAACAGGTATGTTCTCTGGGTTACCCACAGGAACAGAGTCACTATGATTGCATAGATGATGGATCGTTAGTCGTGATTCAGCTGAAACAACCAAACCAAAAATATAAACAGGCATGTAATTTTGGGTTAATCCATAGGAATAGATCACCATTTGCAAGATACTATGAATCGTTAGTGCTCATTCAGTTAGAAACAACTAAACGAAAAATGATAAACAGGTATGTACTCTCGGGTTAATGATCAATAGAAGAATTACTATTCACAGATTATGGGGTTACCATTAGTCTGTATTCAGCTGAAAAAACCAATGTCAAAAATATAAACAGGTATGTACTCTCGGGTTACCCACAGGAGCAGAAATCGCTATTTGATATATGATGGATCGTTAGTCCGTATTCAGCTGAAACAACCAAACCAAAAATATAAACAGGTATGTACTCTCGGGTTACCCACAGGACTAGTTTACGCATCCCCCTGATGATGGATCGTTAGTCCGTATTCAGCTGAAACAACCAAACCAAAAATATAAACAGGTATGTACTCTCGGGTTACCCACAGGAATAGATCACCATCCCACAGATGATGGATCGGTTAGTCCGTATTCAGGCTGAAACAACCAAACCGAAAATATAAACAGGTATGTACTCTCGGGTTATCAATACAGCAACTGACCACCATCCCACAGATGATGGATCGGTTAGTCCGTATTCAGCTGAAACAACCAAACCAAAAATATAAACAGGTATGTACTCTCGGGTTACCCACAGGAAATAGATCACCATCCCACAGATGATGGATCGTTAGTCCGTATTCAGCTTGAAGCAACCAAACCAAAAATATAAACAGGTATGTACTCTCGGGTTACCCACAGGAATAGATCACCATCCTTTGATAGATGGATCGTTAGTCCGTATTCAGCTGAAACAACCAAACCAAAAATATAAACAGGTATGTACTCTCGGGTTACCCACAGGAATAGATCACCATCCCACAGATGATGGATCGTTAGTCCGTATTCAGCTGAAACAACCAAACCAAAAATATAAACAGGTATGTACTCTCGGGTTACCCACAGGCAATAGATCACCATCCCACAGATGATGGATCGTTAGTCCGTATTCAGCTGAAACAAACCAAACCAAAAATCATAAATAGGTATGTACTCTCGGGTTACCCACAGGAATAGATCCACCATCCCCACAGATGATGGATCGTTAGTCCGTATTCAGCTGAAACAAACCAAACCCAAAAATATAAAATCGGTGTATAAAAGCACCTAAATTTACAGTTTATTTGCTAAAATACAAACTAAGAATCAATTATAAATTGCGATATGTGATAATACAAAGAATCCGGATGGAACAGTATGCTTTCTAAGGTTTGGGGCTCTGTTAGATGTCAAGACGTTTTTCGGTTAAACTAACTGGAAGTGCTATTACCTTCCGTTAGTCTGCAGTAAATATTTGGTTCATCCGCGCAATGTCATACAAAACGCGGCCATTTGCAATGAAAAATATCTACAAAACAAGCCGGAAACTTTCTATCCATGAAAATGTCAATTCTAAATGTTATTTTGGACTTCTGTGAATCTAATTTGTAGTTATCGAGCGATAGTCTAAATTTTGATTAAATAACAAAACCTAAATTTCTTACGTGTCGCTCTCCCTTTCGCAAGCATCAGATGCCATCGATTTGCTCGTACATCAAACACTTTGTTGACTTCATCAGGCGGTATATTGTCATTGTTAGCTGTATATGCTCTTCAGGAAGCGACATCTCATTTGACCATCCACCACACTACCGATATAGCTATTGCTTCCGACGTCGTCGGATCCGAAACTGCGGACAGCATATATTTCGACGCCTGAAAAATCAAAAAGCACCTAAATTATGAAAACATTGTGCTAAGTATGAAATTCGAAAAATATTTAATTTTTCACAAAATAACTTTTAATTTCCAAACTACAATTTTGTGAAATGTTGTTTCAAAATGTTGTAGAGGAGACCGAAATTTTTCTGCCCGGCCTCGAAACCGAAGTTGGCCCACCCAGTGCGGCTAGTGCTTTCAGGAATTCCACCTGACGGGGGAGCCTGAATAATTTCCTCTAAAATGTTGGGAGAATAATTGTTTAGATTAACTTAAAAATATTTTATTTTGCATAAGAAGCGAGTACTCAGGAATATCCTGTTGCTTGAAACAAATTTTGCAGAGTGATTTGTTCATATAGTGACTTTTAAGCTATCATTTATCAGTTTAGGACGTCAAAAATCGTCGATTTGACTGATATTAAAATTGAGCGTTATCTCATAAACGAGTGAAACTTTATTGTCAAACTAAATTATAATAGGCTGAAATGATGACATTCTACCTAGCTCGATATTCCTATATCTTCGGCGTTTAGAGAAATAAAAATGGAATCATGATATTTTCAGTTGTAATTCAAGTAATGTAACTCAATGACATGTTGAAAGAAGCACAACACTTTTGTACAATTATATGGCTATAAAATATATATAGCATTAATATAACCGCAAAACCAAGGCTCTGTCCGAAAACAACTCAAGTGATATGGCAGATTTTGCAATTGAATAGAAATATGTTAATTTAATCATAATTATTTCAACAGAAGCAAAAATTGATGTTTTTAATCAAACCGTTCGTTCGAACCACCACAAACAATCTGGTTGATAACTTCTTGTAGAGGCGGGCAAATATCAACAATCATGAACAAATCAGCTATTTCGGTTTTGGTTTTGGCTATGTTTTCGGTAAGTTTTTGAACATAACAGAATAAGCGAGAGACAAAAAGTAGATAAGCGGTAAAGTTGCGAGATGGCTTTGGAGAAACGAATACCAACTTCGTTTAGTTTCAGGTTATTATTTTAGGATCGTTTAATCAGGCGACAATATCGATTGTTGATCTGAAGCTTCGGCAAAAGATAACTACGCTTTTACAAATGTCCCGCAAAATGCCCAAGACAACTATTTTCACACAAATGCTATGACTTAAAAATTAGAGATCATATTCAAAACGTACATGCGGAAGTTCTCGTTGTATGATCCGTCGTCGAACAAACGAAA
>JASANE010015896.1:0-10602 GCA_030248225.1 Trileptium ribeirensis
GGATTTCATTTATTTTATTAATTGTCACTAATTGTTGTCGTTGTTCTGTTATTTGCTGAATTTCCACTGTACTCCGTTCCACGTTAGTTATTAATTGATTGTTACTCGCAACTGTTATTACTTTCGTTTGTTCCGAGTTGTTGCTACTCGGCGGTGTTGTATCTATTTGACCCATACTGAAAGGTCCGTCGTATTCTACGCCCTGAATTACAATTTTTATTCGATAATCATTTTGTTTTTGCCCTCTTGATTGTTCTTATTCACTGCCAATATTTTGTCGAATTATTGTTATTTCGTCATCATAAATATTTCGTGATTCCGTTCTTGGCTGAGACAACTGAATTTTCGGTTCAATATTTTGACAGAACTGTTGTAATTCTTCTTTTAATGTTGCGTGCCTTTCTATGAACTGTAGTTTTTTTTGTTTTTGGCACTGCAACTTTTGTATGTTACTCCGGATATCTTTTTCCGGTTTTATCATGTTTGAAAACAGCTCCTCTGTGCTTGCTTCTTCGGGAAACGTTTCGGTATACGTTTGTTGCAAGCTCTCCTGATAGTTTCTTTTCGGTTCCGGTGTATTTTGGTCGAACTCGCGCATTATGTCTTCAAGGTCTTTTGTTGTATTATTCGACAATTGATCGTCACTATTGGTATTTTTGGGTTTAACTGACAGTTCTTTTTGTGCGTTTATTCTAGGTGGCGTTCTTTGGAGTGTCATTTTGGTATTTTGGATTTTAGGCTGGACTTGCGTAATTCGTCCCGATTATGTGGACTATTAATTTTTACTACGACATAAGTAATTTTTATTTTGGCTTATGCCTTATTTGGGACTGGGGTCGATTTCAATTTTTGCGAAAATGCTGACCAACTTTATTTTATTAAAATTGTTCCCCACTTTTACACGACATCGTGGTCACCATGTTATATTTGGTACTTTTGATGGGGGATGGGTGCTATCAGATTATTAAATTGGGACGGGATTCGTCACTCGAAGATGTGTGGTCCGTACGCGTGGCCATTAGTATGCCGATGGGGTTTATTGATTGTTCCTTGGCGCGCGTTATCTCGGTCAGCGTATATTTATTTCCCTATGGCGCGGCTGCGTGACTATTCGATTTGCTCACCACTTGATTCCAATATAAAGTCTAACTAGCCGAAGTTAGAATTTTTATTCAAAGTTAGTAAATCACACAACGATATGTAATATGGTTTGGTTCCGCGTAACGCCACCACTTAAGCACCAAGTCTTATGACCCCCGAAAGTTTGATCACTTCAGTATTTTTATTCTAGCCACTCTAATATTTGAACTCCAATTATTCTTGACACTCCGTGATTAAAAACTTGTGGCACCCTGACAACACTCGATTTCTAGGATTCAACCTTGTACCAAATATTTTCTCTCAAACTCCCTTTTGACAGCACTATTATTCTGAGTAAGTTATTTACTACTTGTGATTAGGGTATGTATTACCAATTCCGCTTATGAAATTTGTACGAAACCGCCGGACGGATCGGTCCGTACGTTTATTTGAATACCTTAACCTCTTCCTTAGAATTACGCTATTTAGTTTGCTTAGAGCTACCAGTGCCGGACGGATCACTGATAGATCCTGAGTAATTGATATCTATTACTTTCCCTTTTGGGTTGGTACGTAGCCGCCGGACGGATCGACTCGTACGTTTATTTGATTACGTTATCCTTTTCCTTAGAATTAGACTAATTAGTTTTCTTATGTTAATATTCCCGCTTTTGGACAGATCAGCTAGGCGCGTCTTATTTCGAGTACGGTTATAGTTACTTAACGCTCGTGCTCTCTCGGATTGTATTCGGGAAAATAATACGAATAAAGTAAATTACTAAGGCGATAAGTACCTATGTGTGAATAATACTCGTAACTCAACGTTAATTGCTTCTAAATTTGATGCTAATATGCGTCAGGATCTCTCGGTACATCCACGACTCAACGTTAATTGTTTCTAGACTCCACATAAAGTAGGCCAAGGTTTCCCAGTATTCCGCCACTAATTCCAAGTGATTCTTTCCAGTTATTAACTGACTGCCTCGTATCATCCACCGATTCAAGCACAAAACCAGATAAAACGTTAAATTCAATAAGCATATAAACCATAACCAAACATGATTCAAAAGCATAGTAATAAGTAGCTATGTAGCCACCAATAAATACATAACCGATTAAAAAAATTACATGAATTAAACTTTCGCGTAATAAGACTCGAAGAAATGCGAGACAGTTAAGAAAGAATCCATATATATATCACAGAATTGAACAGGTTCCTGCTGTGCGTAGACGAAAATTAGCTAATTTGGTCACCTCCGTCCGTGAAAGCAACATTAAGACTGAATAGAAAGACAAAAACGCTAGTTAGCTAATAAAAACAATTGATGCTAATTATGCAAATTAGCATCAATTGAAACTGAAAAACAAGAAAACCCAGGACGTAGAAGAAAGGCAGGGGTGTAGTAGGTGATATGGTGATCCAACCCGGGTTTTCGGGAATTTTTGGGCATTTGGGATGGGTTTGGACCGGGAACACCCTTGATAGCCTGGTCAACCTCGAACTGTTGTGGGTCCGCTAGGCTATCTGGGTCCTAAATCCTTAAAATTGTGGTTTTTCAAGCTTTTCCTATTTACTGATCCCTAAAACTTCTAAATCTAAAAAGTTTTAGTTTCAAAATTTTGTTTTCCTAACTTAGTCTTATACCTAATTTGCCTAATTTGACTTACTTAATCTTAGTAGCTAACCTAAGTTTAATTTTGTTTTTGTTTTATGTTCAGTCTTGTTCTTGTCGTCGACGAGAGTGGCAGTGAGTAGTAGCATTCACGTTGAGGGATGTTTTATATAATATAAGCAAAGAATTTACTATTTTTCTTGTTAATGTTTACTCGGATTACCTAGCTAATAGGGCGAATATTGTTACGTCAGCATTTGCTCGATTTTAGTTTCCTGGCGTTACAACTTAATTTTTATCGGTTCGGTAGCTTAATCCATATACTACTTAATGACTTGGCGAAGTGCTAGCTTAATTTTTACCGCTGAAAATCATTAATGACGCAAAGAACTGTTTATTTTGTACGGAAACACCTATACTCGGGTTTCCTAGCGATATGCTTTAAAAGGGAAGACCTATACTCGGCTTCCTCGACAATCTTTGGTTATAAAGGAAAACCTATACTCGGCTTCCGCAATAATTCTATGCCAAAGGAAACGCCTAAACTCGGGTTTCCGATATACGTTGTCACAGTCTGCACGGAGTAGGGCACGATTTGTATCTTGATTGGTGAAGTGACGTGCTAGAACTTTTATTCACAGAAGGCGCTTAGGTAGAATACTTCACACATAGGTATTTTAGAATCTTATTAGTTTTTTAATTATAATAATTTCCCAATTATGGTTTATAACTAAATATTAAGAGTGACACCGTACTAGCTTTAATAATTCTAATAATATTTACAAATTCCGGCCTCAAGTGTCGAGTAAATGGTAACCAGGACGAGAATACAGGTGGGTCTCGAATAATTTAGTAGCGTTACTTGTTAGTCTGGCAGTCATCCGTCGCCGACGAATCAGCTAATACTATTCTTGAGAAGACCGAGCAGTTAGAGGAGCGGATTCGAGCGACCACAATCTCGAGTATCCCATAACCCAGACACCGGTATCGTCAAACAACCGGGGGCATACACTGAGCAAACTTCAACTATTCGGTAGTCGCCCGCTACCGTTTAGTTCATCATAAGTAGCCTACCAACCTTCCTGGGTAAATACAAACATAATATAACCGGCGCTTATTAGCGTAATTCTAAGGCTCAGATTAAGGTAATTGATTAATCCTGCAGTCGCCCAACCATCCGGGGTCGGTTGTATGAACTCACAAGAGCTTTAGTAACGTAATAAAGTAACCGGTTGTCACTCAAAGCGTAACCATCTAAATAAGGATCGTACTAGCGTAAATCTAGGAGCCTAGGACAGGTACTCGGTTAAACGTGCGTCGTCATCCATCCGGAGGCGGTCGTACCAACTTTCACAAGAGGCTCAGTAAAATTGTACGTAACTAAACGATAACGCTAGTAGCCTTAAGTACGTGCCTAGTTTGCTTAGTGGTCAAAGGGTGTGCAAGAATCGCATAGGTGTGAAGGAGCCGGTATCAAAAATTAGTGATCAGTGAGCGTGTTATCGCGAGGATAGTGAGAGCTAAAGGCTACTGGCAGGACTCTAGTTACTCAATAGCCAAATCCTGTGTCACAGTAACGGTTGGTATTAGCTCAATATCGTGCCTTAACCTTTTATCTGGTTCTGTAATAAACATTGTGAACTACGCGTTTGGTGTTTAAGTATCTGAACCAGAGTGATCGAGCCGCCCAAGGTACAAGCCGCAACGCAAAAGATAAGGCATAAATACTGATCACGCAAAGGACATGCGCCATATTCACGTCCCACCGGCATTCTACTGGCCACACCTCCCACCGCATAACCTTTCGGTAACGAATCCCTTTTAAGTACCGATAGCGACATAAAGAATAATTCCCCTACCAACCCTACCCCCAGCAAAACAGCAAAAAATAACACTAAATAACGTGAGTTTCCATATACATTCCTGTTTATACTCATTTATTTATATCTAGCTATGTAATTAAAGCTATACAATTATTTAATATGCTATAGAATGGTTGGCCAAATGGTTAAATTTTAAATTTTATATTTCAAATATAAATAAATTATCACGGAAAAAACATATGGCAGATTCTAAAGAAGCGCTGCGGATTTTGCAACGTAAATTAGATACTGCTCGTAGTTGCGTTGAACTTTTAACGTTCAGATCAGACGCATCAAGCATACGAAGAACTTGTGTCGCATTTATTTAAGTGCTTTGCTGATAGCCAAAAATTCATCGACGAGACTCAGCATTTTCAGCAAATAACACAAAAAGTTTTTGTAGCGAATTTGCAGATGAGCTATAATCATAGGGCACAAGCGGATAGTACCGCTAGAGCCAGACCATAAAAACACTCAAAATTTGTTGCGAAACACGTTCCTACGTAGTTCGCGTCGAAATTTGCGGAACTGGTTGTTGGTGTGCTCAGGTGTTGTTTGAGGATTTGGTAAAACGACCGACGTGTATGGAGCGGGCTGAACATATGTTAACAAGTTCCAGGAACGTTGACGTTTATACTGAAGTAGAGAACAACCAGATAACGCAACGTCCATCACGGCCATATCAACCTTCTGCAGGTTCTTCAAAGCCGTTTCGTAAAAGCATTGGCAATCGTAATGAAATCGAAGCCCTGGAAATGGTAACGACAGACTTGGTGGTACATGTTGAAAGGAGTAATTCCTCGTTTACTGGGTACGATTGTGCTGAAGGGCAAACGCGAGTTAGATGTTTGTAACGTCTCCAAACTCAACAAAACAACAAAAGAAGAGCACGAAAACATGGAATAACAAAAATTGACGGAACCGTATACCAGTTAAGTCAAAACAGCTAAACGCGAGAATTGCTAGAATGAGATCTTTGTATATCACCTGATCATTTCGTACAGGATTGTCGGCGGAGCATCAACATAAAAAACAGACGCGATGCTCACAAGTTTGCAGTCGCGAGATGGGAACAAGATGCGAAAATTTGTAGTCTATTACGGGTTTTCAAGCAGCAGTCGCAGACGCGTTAATTAGACGTATAGAACACCGAATGCAAGAGACATCCCAGCTGTTGCAGTCTAGAGTCAACGAGTCTTTTATTGCATGTGAAGAATAGCTCTCTTCTGATCATGCAATTTCACAGTAAAAATTTTGCCTTATCCGAATACAGGTAACCAGATAGTGATTTAGAAGGTAGCTCTCGTGGTTTGTAAAAAAGATTCGTTATATTCCAGTGCGACTGGTTCAGCAGTAGTTGATGTGACTACTCTTCAACAGCTGCAGAAATCCCTTTTTTATATGGAGCTTCGAATTGGTTACTACAAATTGCGTGGCTAGGTAAATACACTGGTGGGGGAAGGCGCCTTATTAGGAAGACGTGTAAAACGAGTGGTGTTGTCATCACGAACTCTAAGGTATCGATTGGATTTTGCTTTTCATCATTCCACAGCTGGTCCAATTCCATCGCTCTGGTGCACTCATTTTAGTGATGTCGTATATTGGTGCTGCAATAGTTTCATAGGCGGGAACAAATTGTCTATAGCAGCCCGTAAGGACAAGGAAACTTTTGAATTTTTTCGCTGTCTTCGGTCTGGAAAAATTTTTTGTGCCAGCGGTTGGTCCTCAATTATTACGATCTTCAACGTATTTAAGTTGCATACTGGCACGTTTATGCTCCAATTTTCGACCTCACATACGCTATTGGGAGTCCGTTTTTTTAATTAGTGATCTGTTCGACAACAATTGTATTCTATGGTTGTGTCCTTGGGGTGACTTGACTTCGACAAAATTAGTGGTTCCCGGCGGAATTATTTGTATATAGGAACATTTGCAAATGTCGATTTCTTGATCCTTCTGTGGATTCAGGGCCATTTCGTTAACACTGCAGTAGTGAGGAATCGATTCGCCGTTCATAAAGATTTGTGATCGCTTGTAGTCGATGCTTAGTTTCAATGCGGCCAAGAAGTAATAACCAAAAAATTACAAGCTTTGAAAATTTTCAGATTAACCGTACTGTAGCAAAGCTAGTCCTAATAAGTTTCAATAAGAACCCGTACGATGTGTAATGTAGCACTCAGGACCTAGGACTCAGCTCACCACACAAGCTTACTATGAACCTCCAAGAAATATCAAGGACACAGGATTCAGTCAAAACATAATGGGCAAAGATCGTTCTCTCGCGGAAAAAACAGAGTAATCCAAAGCGCCCCCAGCAAACAAAGGATTAGGTCGAGTCCACACGTCTCTCTCGTGGATATCCAGTAAAATTGACCGTGGCGTGAGGTTGTACAAATGACATATGATTTCAGATTTTCTCCACAAGTTGTCTCTAGAGCATGTTACAATAATTAAGCACTTTTATTTTTTAATATATGATTTAAAGTACTTTTAGCGAATCTCGTTTAGCGAAGTATTGTAATTTTCCCATTATTCAATTTTCTAAACGCACATTTCTAGACAAGTCCGTTTGTTTTAATCAAAGCTTATGTTTCTAAATTCTAACTAACTTGTTCTTATATTTTGCCAGAACTGCCTTCCTTATATAATATATACTGTGCATATTATTCTTTATCGCGATACTTATGTAATCTATTCTTTCTAGAATCCGTTTAATTCTTACACGATTTGATTATTTTCATTGGTTCGCCGGTATCACTTTATGGTACATGTACTGCATCGCCGGAATTGTTCTTGTGTTTATAATTTTGCTAAAATTCTCGAAACGTGTTACGTATTATGCGGGATTCACGTTATAATGTCCCCAACAGTTGGAACTTTTGTCCCACTGTAGTGTAGCTTATACCGTAAAGACAGTGACAGTGACACCCACACCATCTAACAAAATATGAGAGTGTCGGGCACACCCCTAGATACCTCATTTTGGCAATGTAGTATTTCGGTGTTTTATGCTTGCCAATGCGGTGTTTCTAGGGTATCCTGTAGGCCCTATGTAAAATGACCCCACGGGGTGGCGGAAACCCTCAGCAAAACAAAAAAGCAACGACGGTTCATTGACACCGTCTAAAATAAGCCAAACTATCAGCTAACTTTGTTTGAAATTTATTTGAAACTTTATTCAAAAATACAGGGGTGTCTAAGACACCCCGTAGTCTAGGGTGTGCCTTCCACTGTGTGGGGTACATAAGTTCCAAGTGGTGGGGACATTATAACGTGAATCCCGCATTACCGGCGCAAACTTTGAGATCCGGACATCGTATTACACTTGATATCACCAATATTCGCCTTATTATTTTTACGAAACTTCTGGCATCTTTGTCACGTGCATAGTCGCGACTTGGTGCTACAAGGTCAGCAATTTCTATTTAATTGTGTTTCTGTATAACTATTCTGTTATTTTATATAAAAAAATAAATAAAAATATACAAAAAATGGTATTTCCTTGTTTGGTTACTGTATATATGTACGTATACGTACAAAAATGATTCAAAAAAATGTATTTTCTTGTGCAAATCAGCCGCAGTTAGCCCACAAGGGCGTTTTCGCCATTCAAATATTATATTAGTATACCGTGGTTTTGTGGTTATTATAGTTATTCAGCTCACGAGGGTGAACTCACCATTACAAAAAAAACTGTTGTCTTCTGCTGTATTTATAACGTGTTATACTTCGCAGAGTTCTTGTATTCAGCCCACAAGGGCGTCCTCACCATTCATATACTATATTATTTCCTATATTCACTTTTTTAGGTTAGTTTATTTCGCCAACAAGGGCGCACTCGCCATTATGAATACTTTTTACTTTTTTCTGTCGCATCATCCATGTGTGTAGAGTGTATTAACTCTCTTGATATAGTCAATAGGGCAACGTCACCACAACTGAATACCAGGGATACACCGTGCGAGAGTTTAGTTCATCTATTTGAGCTGCTAATCGAGGTGGTTGTTTTAAAATATAGTATAATGGCATGAGACAGTTGTGTTGCAAGCAATTATGATCACAACAATTTTTTAGACTCGTGGGAGCTTCGTCTCGTGTCCTGAGGTTGGTGAAACAGGATGATACATATCGTAATGAATATATAAATACAAAATATGAATAATTTTGTAGTGAAATACGTCTACGTGGCTGTGGCATTAAATTTGTTTTTGACGTATTTACAAATATTTAGCATTTAAGCAGTTTTTCGAAGTGTAGGCGCAGTCCTTTTGCTGACTTTATAGTTTGTCAAAATAATGACTAGCCGTATGCATATATACGTGTGCAATGATTATGACGCTGCCAGTGTAGTTGGTATATTTATTTGCAGCAATAATGGGGGGCCATTGAAAATGCTCTCAGTAATATTTTGTATGAACGCAGTTGCTGTGTGCAATGCGTGTGCAGAGGTTTTTCTACTTGTTGTTCAGCTCTTGAAGACTCGTGTTTTGTTTCAGAACATTCAGTGGCTGTGCTGGCTTGTTTTTCTGTATATTATGAAGCTGTGACTTTTGTATTTTATATATATACACAAAAGATTAAGCTTTATTTTGTACTGTTGCATTTTCACTCTTTCACTACCCTAAGTCTGGAAACGGACCCGGTCATGCAGACTGTCGGCGCTACTTACTTCGGTAGTGGCGGCCCTGTTAATGTGTTAACAGTGTGCAAGACGAATGCTCTACGACACAGATGAGTTTGCATGGTTGGAGCCTGCAATTCCTTCGGTGCTGACAAATGGGCGACGACGGGGAAGGGTGGTAAACAAACTGTCGGATGTGGGGCAGCGGTTGCCTGACACTGGAGACTGTATGACATCAAGTTTGCTTTGACACGGGTGTTATCCGGGTGCTATAGTTGGTAATGCGTGTCGAATGAAGCGCCAAAAATAGAGTTGTGGTTAATCAGAGCAGGGCGAGCGTGGTGTCAGCGAGGTGTACGCTGGTTAATTGAAATTTTTTTATCTAAGGTTAAATTCGCTGATATTCCATGTTTTGGCGCGTTTCTTCACTGTATGTTGTAAGAAGGAAAGGGATCCTCAAAATGAACAGTGTTGTACGTAATATAGAATAAGAGAACATCCTATTATTGCTGTAGATGAACCTGTAAATGTTTTGTCGTAAGTATATTGCCCTCGAATAATTGGCCCCATTTAATTGTATTTTTACCGGTGTTGTTGATTTCCACTGGCCTAATGACAGTGTCATTCATTTGCTATTTCATCGATTTTCTACTCTATACAAATGTATGTATTCGTGTCCATCCATTTTATGGGCGAATCCTAGATAGAGGGATGGAAGTTTTATTATAGCACGGCTGGTGTTGTGGTGAAATATTACTTGTTTTTCAAAAAAACATTTTTTATTATTGCGCCGACGATAATTAAAGTAGCAGAAAATTTTCAATAATTACGATAATGAAATAATTTTAAATTCAACAGACAATATATTGATTTATTAGAATCATAGGTTACCGATATTTTAGCCTAGAACACTGAACATTTTTATGTAGACAACTTTTGAAAAATCATTTTAAAATCATATACCATCAAGGCAGCACTTTAAAATTTTGTTAGGTGGGTGGTCTTCCTAGAATTCATAGATCTGGGGAAATCTAGATTTGGGGAAGGCTCTCAGGTATATAATTGAGGTGCACAGCTCAGTCGGTGAGTTAGTCTCCGAAGAAACCGCAGCTGGTAAGTAGCTCTTCAATTATTTTGTACTAGCATTAAAAGTTATTGTGTGAGGAAGGACGAATTATTCCCTTCCTATATTATAGGGTAGATTTTGTTGGGAGGACGCTTATCCCCTTCCTTGATTTGTGAGAATTTTAACTGTGGTTGTTCTGCAGTGCTATTAGACCTCACGGTCGCTCTCAAGGTTTCAATTGTTGTTCATTCTTGACCATAGTAATAAGTTGGGGCAATAATAAGAAAAATTTTAGTGAGTGTATGTCCTAGCTTTCTGTGATTACGGTTGAATTAGTTAACTTAGTTGCGATTGATTTCG
>JASANE010015898.1:0-31482 GCA_030248225.1 Trileptium ribeirensis
ATACACGGCCCGTACAAATGTTTGCGTACACAAACCATAATTGTACAATATTTAAATCGGTATTTGCACAGCTTGATTTATTGGTTAAAAACTTTTGAGTAGCCGTTGTATTTTGCAGGTACCTAGTGGCCCATGTCTATTTTAGTGGTCGGTCGTTAGTCTCTTAAACTATTCTTCCAACGTGACACATGGCCCGTACAAATGTTAAGCGTACACAAATCATAATTGTACAATATTTAAATCGGTATTTGCACAGCTTGATTTATTGCTTAAAAACTTTTGAGTAGCCGTTGTATTTTGCAGGTACCTAGTGGCCCATGTCTATTTTAGTGGTCGGTCGTTAGTTTCTTGTACCTATTTGCTCTGATTCATCCCAAAGTTCTAGCACTTAAACTTTTGTAGGAAGCTGCTAAATTTTCTATTGCGTCATCGTTTAATTTTCTATATTTTTGCAATGAATTATTAATACGCGGTACTCTATTTATTGCTGCACGTGGGTCACATACCGGTGAGGGATAGCCTTAGCTTATATAATTAATATAAACTGGGTATTGTCGTTATTAGGAGGAGTCTTGTTTTTAAATTAAATTCTGTGGTGTTCAAAATGAAAACCTGAACGTCATGCGAGTCATATGTATTAAAAATAAATGTTCATATGCTGCGTACTTCTACTTCACTTTTATCTTGCTTTTGAGTTAAAATAACGATAAAATGGCGGAAAATATATTCGTCGGGTACCCGGATACAGAGCAGTCGTGTGCCCGAGTACCGCGGCAGTAGTGTCCTTACTTACTACATGCTAAGTGTTTTGGTATTCTAGACTCATACAGCTTGAAGCCTAAGCATGAGCATAATATTAGGTTCAAGGAAAGACCCACGGTTTATCTACTGTATTACACATTTTCGACGACTAGGCGGTTGTCCTTCATTTAGTGCCACTGATGCATGCCAACATCTTAGCCGTATTCGTTCGTTAGCACTGAGTAATTTCATCGTCTCTTCAAATACATTATCCACATGCCATCCAAATTTTGCCGAGCATTCCATATAAGCGCATTTGTATTGTTTTTGAATCAAAGCTGCTACTTCGGTGCGATCACAAGCTGTAATGTCGGCTGTCGTCGATTTTCTATCACCTGCTTGCGCGCCACCTATAGAGCTGTACGTGCCAGAATCGCCACTGCTTGAGCCGAGGTCTGTGCTTATTGTAACCTTTGGCCGGGGAACTACCACACCACCAGCACCAACTATACCTGTACTAGACGAACACCTGTGTTCATAGTCGAGATCAAGTTTATTGCCAACAAATATAATCGGAGCACCACGACGTACGATCGATATATTCGAATTGATTTGAGCGTAAAGTTGTTGAACGAAATTGAACGTTTCGCGACGTGACACGTCGAATACTAGGATGTAAGCATTGGCAGTACGGAGACCATACCTAAGAACCACACGATAAAAAGAATTACATGCTTTCGAGAGCACGTTTATATCCGATCCAGCTATCAGGTTGTAACATTGTTCTCGCGTTTATTCATTTTTTTTGGTCTTTAGAATCTCAAAGTTTAGTAAAACAGTATTACCGTACGGATTATTAACCATCAAGCACTATTTTTTGTAAAGTGTAATTTGTTTTGGTTGTACGTTCGACATAAATGTCAAGACTACCACGCGATGTATACGTGTTGTATGCACGCGGAAATAACAAAGATTAATTTTCTGTGCATTAAAACTCTTTGAATGCTAGCAATTTATGTGCATAGTCCATATTCCCAGCGGACATCTCAATTGATCCTATGCAATTCTAAACATAAAGCTGCTAAATTTGAGAGGACGCCTAATGTGAAAAACGTCGCTCCAGAAGTCCGTAGATCAGATCAGACGGCAGTTGGAAAAATATCGGCTTTGGGGTGCTTGATTGGTGACCTGTCAAATTTTGCGGAAAATAATCAATAATTACCCTATATAAACTATTTTATTTATTTTTGTTAAATGCCACTCAAGCTAAACAATGGGTCGATCGGGAATCGAACACCGGGCCTTAAGCGTGCGAAGCAGACGCGCTAACCACTATACCTTGCATCCGCTTGAAACGGTTAGTATGATTGGCATCATATTCTAACTAGCGAATTGACGTTTCGATAGCAATGATGATTATTTGTGTCATCAAAACAAAACTCCTGCGGCAACCTGCGGAGCAGGCATTTTTGAGCTCGTTATTCTTCGCATAGACTGATCTGCACAGGGATAACGTCGGATTCGCCAAATATTATAGGGACACGGCAGATATAGTTTTTAAGATTTCGGTATTTGACATAACTATCTCTTAATGAGGCATATATAATGACCCTTCGTAAAGCTAAACAAATGTTAAAGATTGCCATGTTTATAATATTTTAAATCCCTAAACTAATAGATAATGCATGGCTACCGTTATGCTATGTCATGCTATATTGATATGGTACTACATAAAACAAAACCCTAAATGCCTATAACATTTTGGCAGTCGTCATATATGTTTGTGGCTATTATAAGGATATAGTTTTGAAAAAGGCAGCAGCATTTGCATTCAAACGCATTTCGAAATACGTACTGAACATGAACTTAAATTATTTAAAACCTTGTTCCGAATTTTACATGAATAAACATATGCTTTTTATATGTTACATGGTAGCATTGTTACCTTGTATATACTATTGAAGTTATTTTTGTTAAACGCCGCTGAAGCTAAACAATGAAATCACCGGAAATCGCACACAGGGCTTTCCGCGTGCGCTGCAGACGTGCTAACCAGTACACCTTGAACCCGCTTGATACGATTAGCATGTTGTGGTCATATTCTAACTAGCGAATTGACGTTTCGATAGCACTGATGATTATTTGTGAGATCACTACACCCTACTGATTAATGAACCCTGATCACGTGATTAATCACGTGACACCCAGGGATGGGTTATTGACAGATTGTTAATGTCCCTCTGACAATAAATACATACGCATATATGTATTAACTGTGTGGTAATAATACATACATACATATATATATCTGGGTACCTTAAGCCTACAATAAATACATGCACATATAAACATTATATTTACAAGTTACTCGCATTCTACAAATACATACAAGTGTAAGCATATATGCATACTAATTAATACTACGCTATAATAAATACTTACAAAGTTTACATATGCTACTCCTGCACTCACGCATTTTTTTCGAAACTGAACATTTGCCACTTTGGATTGCAATTCATGTTGAAGCTCCTATTAATTGTCATTTCTTGCATTGCGTATTGGCACCATGCCAAAATTTCAACCAATCAACGTCTATCTCCAAATCTTGGAAATGTGCCACAAAATATGTACATAAAAGAGTATAAAAGGCTGTGAAATTCAACTTTTCAATTAGTTTACAGTAGCGTTTATTTCAGAATGGGTAGTGTCGTTTTGTCTCGGCTATGGAAGTCATTACATGTATGGCTATACAGTTATCAAATTGTGTCTCGACCGCGTATGGTGGACGCTATTTTTCTTAACTACCAGCAGGAATAGATACACAATACGACCAAACAGATATCTGTAGGGAACGGTACAAGTGTGTGTTGGAATGAAAGTTACTTTTGAGAAATACTAAAGTTAATAAATTCTATTTTTAGGACAAATTTCTTTGGATCGAGTCTTGACCGTGGGTTGTGAAGGACGCGTCCAACGGGAAATAATCATTTTTTGGCGAGTATTGTATATATTATGCAAATTTTAAAGGCGAAACTAAAATAACAGAACAGCCTTTATAAGGTGTAAAAAATTTAATTTTATTTTACATACCCTCGATATTTATTCCATTCTTCAATCGAGTCGTTCGGAAACGAAGAAATTGGTGGCAAATCAACAATTCGAATTTCGTAAATTTTATCACTCATCAAAATTGTTGGATAATATACTGTTTTTCGTCGGGTTGGTTTATAGTTTGATGAAGCAGTGGCTGCAGTTGCTGCTCGTTTGTTCGTTTTGACGTCGCGTAATGTTGGACTAAAATGATAAAACGTACTTCGCCACTGTCCACTCAGATAATCTGAGGGTGCGGGACGAAAATCCTCGTCGTAGTTATTGTTTGTGTTCATAAATTGATGAACTAGCGTTGTTTTACCAACAGCTGGAGCGCCAAGTACCACAATTTTAATGACAAGCGGGCTTGGATCACGGGACGAGTTAGCGACTGGTGCTGTAGCCGAGTTTGCAGCTTGTTCGAACACTGACGATAACATGATGCTCCATGCTGCTGGCGGCTGATTTTGACTGTTGCATTTGGTTCCGAGAAGAAGTCCTGTTGTGCTAGCAATGCTATTTCGAACTGTCCGCGACCGCGTCGGTGGTGGATAGTGAGATGGCGAGAGATTTGGTGGGATAAGAGATGCCGCACGAATATGCTGAAATTTATATTTTTGGATATATAAACTGAGTGACGGCTCTTTGTTTGAGGACAACATTTTTGTCCATAACATTAAACATAGTTTAATTTCAAGCCTGTTACATTTGTTTTAGCCAGTTGCTACATAAGATATCTTTTTGTCTTTTTTCGTAACGTCACCAACTTATCAAAGCATGGCACAGCAGTTTAGATTAGTTCTCTGTGTGCGGAGTCCACAAAGAAATAAACCAGGAAGTCACCATCGAACCAATTCATCCTCGAAAAACTTTAAGGATAGGTCATTATACTTGTCACTGTAAACAGGCGTACAACATTACTTTAACGCAATGTTTGAATTGAACGCAACTTAAAGCACTTTTGAATTAACCAATCATGCAGTATATTGAAACTCTCTATGAATTTATAGACGGTCTCTACGCAGATTTAAGCAAAATTTGGTAAAAATAGGGTGAAAATTGGTAAACTAAAACAGTCAAAAATGAGTCGTGGACGGGTTGGGTCGCCAACTTTTTGCAGCGCCCCTCGACTACCTTACACCCTGATACGACCTCCCACTGTAAACAATGCATGTATATATAAAGTTTAACAACATTCCATAAATAACATTTCTACGCATTCATCTGAAACAAATGTTTAGCAAAATCGTAACGTTTATGGAAAGTGCAAAGCGAAACACAAAAATGGTCAAATAAAACCGCTTTTTCGCATCGCTTGTAATGCAATAAACTGTTGTTAAAATGGAACGTCAATAGCATACGGAATTAATACAAAATATGATTACGATATTCATAAATATTTAACTCACTTTTCGTTCAAACGCCATGTTAAATTACCAATGTAGTTCAAAAATACAGAATATATTTGATTTTTGAATGGTTCAACACAATATCAATAAGGCATGAGTAACGCATGAAACTGTGTATCTGTGAGGAAAAATATATAATGTACAAATATTCCTAATAACTTGTTACCGTTGGGTTTACACTAAGTAATTCCAAACATTAATACTGCAAAAGGCAGATTTGACCCCTCTGCTTCCTTAATTCAAGGATGAACTCATAAACATGTTTTTCTAAGTTGAAGTCATAGATAATCATCAGCTAGAAATAATTATCACTAACAACTTGTAGCGAATACTACCACCCCAACATTTCACGGACCAGAATCGAACAATAAATCGGTTTCATATGGCGACCAAATATTTAAAGGCGATGACGTTTAGCATAACGGTCTCACTACAGGATCTAATTAAGATCTTCAGCCTAGGCTTCGGTTGAACACTGTATATCTAAGACAAGCACATTTGCATCACAAATTTTGCTATGTGCTCAAATAGAGTAAAATATTTACCAAAAACAACTATTGCTCACCCGAAAGTCGAAACTAGCTCCCAGCCAAAATGAAAGCTATTGGTTCGAAATTGGAATTTTACCATTAGTTTTAATGTATACTTTCGAAATATTGAACGAATCACTCGCTCATGATTCACTCGCTAAAAATGTGAGCGTCACAGCTTACCGAGGCTTGGTTTTATCTCGTTGGGTGTGAAATTTACCTTATAGGCTTCAATTTTGCGTAAATGGGTTCTTAGTCGTGGAAAACATTTACCGTTAACCAGTTTATTCCGCAACTGCAAACCTGAATGTATGGGTAGGTACCAGTTGATAAACATGTGTGACGAGAGTTTTCTATTCGAGCTGTCGCCGCTAAAGGCATATATAAACACTATTAGGTTAAACCATACAGATATTTCGAATTATTTTATACATATGTGTCGAATGTCGGTCTGCTCAAGGATGCGTAGATGTCATCGGGAGTGCGATGGGGCAAGGAGGGGGTAATTTTTTCGAAATTTCCAGGAAGTTTAAATTTTTCCAAATTTTACTAAAATGTTATCTAATCATTGCAAATTTGCGATAAATTGATGATTACTAAGTTCCCTTGTTTTTTGCCAATTTTACCCCAACCTTTACCATTTTTGGCTAAACGTTTCTGCGAGCCTTTTGACCACCCGGCAGGGGGAGGGGGAATGGCGGCATGGGAGGGGGTGCGGAGCCTTCTCCAGGTGTAAATTTGATTTGAGAATCAGGGATTCTCCCTATCCCCGCATCAACTCCTATTGTTAGAATGATAGGGATCGAAGGTCCTTGGGCTTAAGGGGTGGGGGGCCAGATGTTCTGTCTCGGCAGTCTCCGGGGGGAGTAGGCTAGGGGACAATTTTTCAAATTTATAGTTAGTCAATATTTTCCCAATCTTGCTAAAAATTTTTCCAATTTTTACCAATTTCTGGTAAACTGTTCCTAATGTCCCTTATATTTTGCCAATTGTACCACAGTTTTTTTCAATGATTACCCCATTTTCGCCTATTGTTGCAAGAATTTTCAGGGCAGCGGAGATGGGAGAGGAGCAGAGCCTTCAAGGAGCTCCAGATTTGGCTTGAAGAAGTGGGTTCGATAGCTAGGAGAGGTTACCCTTATCGACACCTATGGTATTTATGTATAGTACATGTGGGAAAGTAGAATGGTCAATATCATTAAGGGTTACTAACAAATCTAGTCTGGCTGTTGAAGCTAATTTGCATTTAATCTGAATCTGCGAAGAAATTTAACAGATTCGAATAGACCAATGAGTGGAACTAACCCTATTCTCGGATGGCAAATTGGGACGCTGGTTTAAAAGCTTGTATTGCCATATGACCTATAATTCGATTGGGTGACAACGTTCCAAACTAAATATTTGACCCATACCGGAGGTTCAATTGCTAATATGTTAAGCTTTATCTGTCCAATAATTGTGGGATTAACCAATCATTAAAGTACTTACATTCCGTCTTTAACATGGCATATACTACAAGGTCTGTAGTAGTATAAAATAAAGTCATATTCTGACGGTTATGATAGAAATCAAATTATTTATCACTTGTACGAAACAGTACCTTACTAATCAACTATTATCAGAACAGGGTTTGTAACGGAATAAATAACCTATTCGGTTCATTATTTTCACCGCAAGAAATCAATATCAGAAATGATAGATCAGACCAGAAACGGAACTAGCTTAAGCTGTAATACATCAAAATCTTGACGAACAAACCGATAAAAGCCATGTTCACGCGAGGCGAACAACAGCGTATGCCAAAATCGCCTAAACCATAAGTGTCGATGGGGTTAAGGAAGTGGATAATGCCCTTAGGGTCAGACCCACCAAGACATATTAATCCCTCTGAAGGCTCCACACGCTCCGCCTCCACCCCATCCGCAAAACTTGGGGCAACATCGACAAACAAAGCAAAAATGTCAGCGGGAGGGAGGACGAAGGGAGACCACCGCAAGCCCCCTCGCGTCGACAGTCTTCGTACACGTACTGATCTTCGACAACTATAGCCCAAGTCGTGGCTATAAGCTAATTTGCAATGTTCACCTTAATGCCAGTGTCACTCTATTTTCCAAATGAAATTTGTATTGCACGCCAATTCAATATGGTATGCAATATATAATAAGACATTATAATGTCTAAATTTGGCACAATTGTGTACTAAATGTTTCTATAGTATATATAACGCTTCTATTCAATTACAAAACTGCGTGTGGTGTTTTATTTTGCTACACAAAATTTACACTAAGCTAATTATATATACATGTCTATATTTATCACAACTGCATACGAAAGGTTCCTTTAGCTTAATACTTATGCAGTACCGCACAATGATTTGCATAGCACACTGCGGAACCTAAAAAGCGTATAGAAAATTCAATTTACATACATATTTAGTTTATATTAAATACAAATTTGATGGCTTCATTTTGTACATTTTCGAGACATGCTAAAACGCGGTTTGCTAAAAAAAATCCTGATTCAAAAATGATATTCAATTTGGTCAGCTGCAATTTATAAAACAGGTTGTTAATGTTTTTTTTCAGTTACTTAGAAAAAATATATGTAAATAAATCAATACACAAATGTTAGACTAGCTATATTTCCAGTCAATAGATTGGGCAATGCCTTTGTGCCTCAATCAGTTGGCATGCAAAATTTGGTGTTTTTGCTAAAAAATAGCGGAGAGTATAGGTTTAAAAAGTATAAAAATAGCATAGCTACTCATGAGGAAGGAAAACTTACGTGTATAAATTAGACAGTGGCAGTCAACGTTGTTCAAAGAAATGTTTCTCAATAAAAAAGCGTATATTTCAGACTAAGGATTTGAAAATAGTAATAGCTATAAAGATATTTAAAATCACATTAGCAACTAACATAACTTATTACAATGCTTTTTACACTATATTTATATTGATTTCTGCCAGACATTAGCAGTTAATACCAACGTTTTTCTTTCCAGTGAGATAGATCATACGACAATGCTTCTATAGCCATACGTAGCTATTCACTGAAACGGTATTTAAGCTGTGGCTTCAGTTTTAATATCCCTCAAGCGGTTGTCTATTATAGGCCTATGTTGCACTGGACAGTTGATGTCATAATAAAAAGCCTTTTGCTCAGTAAAAGCAGCAATAGCCCGCTGGCAAAGCGAAAATAGTTGCGGTTAACGTCTCGCATTTGTCCATGAATGTTAATCAATCGAAATAAAACTTGTAAACAATATAATAAAGTACTATCAAAAGCTTCGTTGTTAAATTTACTGTTCTATAACGCGATCATTACAAGCAGTGAAGGTTACATGTTTGTCAAACGTTGCAAAGCATTTGCAAATCAGCTGGGAGACTAAGTGCCACGCCTATCCACCGCTTTCAAGCATGCTCTGGCGCTGTCAGCCATGCATCGTTGTCAAGACATCCCTTTAGAGTAAAGCATTCTTGATGCTTTTAGGAGAAGTAAAAGATCTTCTAAATTTATACATGTTCACAGGCAAGTACCTCAACTACCTGGCGGGGCCGTAGGCCCCAGAACCCAAAGGCGCCTAAGTGGGCCAAAAGTTTTTACTCGAAAGAGAGTTTCAGAACAAGGATGTATAATATTGAACATGAGTATTTAATGAGATTTATTAAACAAAAATTATTAACTTTCATCAAGCGAAAAAGTTATAACATATCACGATATTCAACGACAGGGCGACGCACTGAAAAAAGAAGAATACTGCTCGCTTTTCTAGAATACCCTTTCCCCAGTGCGAAATAGGTAAATTTTGAAGGTACATTGAAAAATTTGGTGCCATTCGACTCAGCTCGAAAAGGGTGTTCAGAACAAAACCACTTTTGCTATATCTATGACAAAATTTCGATTTTTTTAGTTTCTAATAGTCGAAAAATAATTCCCAATGGTTTCTTAGTACGCGAAATTTCCGAAAACATTTGTCTCCATAAATATATAATTTTAAATAACATTAGAACAGTGGTGACGAGGTGTGCCGAATGGTAACAAAATTAGCCCAATTGGTTCATACGACTTAGACTAGGCTAAGGCTTAGGCGTAGCGTTAGGCCCAGAATTTCATATAAATCGCTAACCTAACATAGTTAAGAAACCTTAACCCATGAACTAATTGTGCTGATTTTACCAACATTCGACTCAGCTCGAGCACACTGTTCTAATAATAATGGTAGTGTAGAATTACATATTTCTCTAGAAAAATTTTCTTTCGTAAGTTTTCTGTACCGTTGGGAACCCAAAAACAAAAAAGTTGCCGAAATGGATGTTTTCTGAACCACCTCGTCGAGATGAGTTGAATGGTACCAAAATTTTTGGTTGTATGTGTAAAATTGAGCATTTCGGGATGGGGGAATTCTAACTTACAACGGCCATTCTTCAGTCGAAAAGTGAGGGGTGCCCCTCTTTCTGGGCCCCTAATTATAGCAATTAATTACGGCCAATGTAACTCATAGGGGTGGAAGTGAAATGCATGCTATGCCGTTCTCCATATACTAAGCCTAACCCTTAGTTTTAGCCTAATCTAATGTCCACATATGAAGCCATGTACTAAGGTAAGCCGAAGTCGGGGGCTCCCGCCCCGAACCCAAGCTCTAAGCTGTTCTTTTTTCTAACGTCATAACGCCAGGCCCCTTAAGATGACATGCGCCACAATTACGAACTTTGTCCTTACGAACTATTGGGTGTGAGTAAAAATTTGTAATGCACAATAATTAAACCGGCAATTAATGTTGATTCATAATCACTTACCGATTTATTATTGTTGCAGCAACTGAAATTCCATTTGCCCAATTTGGCTGACATGGCAAACCATCATGAATATTGTTATTAATATACTTATTTTGTAATTATATGTCCAAGTATAAATGTCAAATATGTGTAATGGCGCAGTAGAATAATCGGTTCCACAAATCAGCATAATATAGTTGTAATTAATTAACTAATTGTATATATTAATATCCATTAAGTATTAAAATTACATATAGAAACAATCCTACATCTTAATAATAATTGTTTTAAAATCTGAATACTGATTTGATATTTCCATTTTATTCTACAAGAAATTTTGAATTGCAAGTTGAATAACAGTAATAACAAGCGTTAAGTTAGTGCAAACTCATTTCGATAACAGTGATATGTTTATATAGCATTACATGCATTGACACCGCCAGAACACTTACACTGTTCAGTAAGATAATTTTTGTCTCCCACAGATTAAATTCAACGATTGAGGATAAGAACTTTGAGACATCTGCACGACATCCTGTAATTTGTATACAACCAGATGTCGGGTGAGACCAATTATATATTTTTGGCGCAAATTTTGACAACACATATGTCACTTGGTACTTAGTTCATCTTAGTTTCACCTTTTACAGGCACAAAATGATACCTGCCTTTCAGACAGAAATTACATTAACTTGTTATCATCTTCAACGTAAATGTGGCTATTCGGAGCCATGCGACTTTTCGCTTTGCCACAATGCCGATAAAAATTACATGGACATTACCTGCCTTATCTTACTTAGATATGTGCATGAATATATTCGTAGAAAATTTTAGCATAAACTGTTAACATCACGCACACGTGTTTACAGCTAACCCACAATGCTAACTTTCTTGTTCAGCCTGAAAGTACTGCTACAAGAATATTAATTTGCTAAAACTATTTTCGTAAAACAAGAATGTGACACAAGCTACAATGGCTGATCAGAAGCGGCATAAGACACTGCTCTATCACCAGACACAGCATAAGCAAATGAGTTTTTCCTATTCTCAAACAGGAAGAAACCTAGATTATTAACAAGGACACAAGCGAGGGCATAAGACACTGCTCTATCACCAGACACAGCATAAGCAAATGAGTTTTTCCTATTCGCCCTCAAACAGGTAGAAACCTAGATTTTTGTAACAAGCTACATGGCTGTCGGGCGGTAGCTGACCTGCTCTATCCCGACACAGCATAAGCAAAAGTTTTCCTATCCTCAAACAGTAGACACCTACATAACAAGCTACAATGGCTGATCATGAGCAGCATAAGACACTGTTCTATCACCAGACAAAACATAAGCAAATGAGTTTTTTCCTATCCTCAAACAGGCAGAAACCTAGATTTTATGTAACATGCTACAATGGCTGATCAGGAGCAGCATAAGACACTGTTCTATCACCAGACACACAACACTATCATTATTTTTTCTCTATCAGCAAGCAGCCAGGATCCTAGATCAGCTTCATCAGGTACATCGGATGCTCCGTAGCCGCACAGCACACCACCCTACACCGCGACAGCGCATGAGCATTTCCTATCTTCAAGCAATAAAAACCAGAGCAGCAACAGCTACAGGCGAACCAGAGGCAAGACACTGCTCTATCACCAGACACAGCATAACAACTACCCTTCCTATCACAGTAGACACCTACATTATGTAACAGCTACATAGAATCAGACACAGCAAACACTCTCTATCACCAGACACAGCAAAGCAAAGTTTTCCATCCTCAAACAATAGAAAAAGATTCATTAACAAGCTACATCATCAGAGCACAGATACACTCTATTTCACAGCATAGCAAATAGTTTTCCTATCCTCAAACAGTAGACACCTAGATTCATTAACAAGCTCAATATGATCAGAGCAGCATAAGACACTGCTCTATCACCAAAGATAATACATCAGCAAATCTTTTTTTTATCCTCAACAGCAGTTAGATTTTATGTAACAAGCTACAATGCTATCAGAAGCAGCATAAGACACTGCTCTATCACCAGACACAGCATAAACAAATTAGTTTAATTCTTCAAACAGATAGAAACCTATATTCACGTAACAAGCTACAATGGCTATCAGAGCGCATAAGACACTGCTCTATCACCAGAGATAGCATAAGCAATACGTTTTCCTATCCTTACAGTACAGAATATTACATTTTATGTAACAAGCTACAATGTGCATGAAATTTAATAACACAACACACTGCTCTATCACCAGACACAGCATAAGCAAATGACTTTTTCCCAATCCAAACAATAGAAACTAACACTCTCCATGCAACAGCTACATGTTATCAGAGCAGCATAAGACACTGCTCTAGTTTATTACAGCATAAGCAAATGAGTTTTTCCTAATTATATATAGAAACCTATATTTTATGTAACAAGCTACAATGCTGATCAGAGTGACATAAGACACTGCTCTATCACCAAACAATATATATAAAGCAATGAGTTTTTCCTATCCTCTTACAGGTAGACACCTACATTTTATGTAACAAGCTACAATGGATGATCAGGAGCAGCATAAGACACTGCCAATTCTATTACACAGCATAAGCAAATGAGTTTTTCCTATCCTCAAACAGGAGAAACCTAGATTTATGTAACAAGCTACAATGGCTGATCAAGTGCATAAGACACTGCTCTATCACCTGACACAGCATTAGCAAATGAGCTCTTCTCCGACCCTCAAACAGGTAGAAACCTAGATTTTATGTAACAACTACAATAAATTCAAGAGACATAAGACACTGGCCTATTCAGACACAGCATAGCAAATGGGTTCTGATCCCTCAAGAGGCAACATGAGATTTTATGTAACAAGCTACAATGATAATCAGGAGCAGCATAAGACACTGCTCTATCACCAGAATATATCATTAGCAAATGAACTCTTTCCGACCCTCAAAGAGGCAGAAACGACCCAGGGGACAAGCTACAATGGCTGATCAGGAGCGGCATAAGACAGTGTTCTATCACCAGACACAGCATAAGCAAATGAGTTTTTCCTATCCTCAAGCAGGTAGAAACCTAGATTTTATGTAACAAGCTACAATGGCTGATCAGGAGTGGCATAAGACACTGCTCTATCACCAGACACAACATAAGCAAATGAGTTTTTTCCTATCCTCAAACAGGCAGAAACCTAGATTTTATGTAACAAGCTACAATGGCTGATCAGGAGCAGCATAAGACACTGTTCTATCACCAGACACAACATAAGCAAATGAGTTTTTTCTATCCTCAAACAGGCAGAAACCTAGATTTTATGTAACAAGCTACAATGGCTGATCAGGAGCAGCATAAGACACTGCTCTATCACCAGACACAGCATAAGCAAATGAGTTTTTCCTATCTTCAAACAGATAGAAACCTATATTTTATGTAACAAGCTACAATGGCTGATCAGGAGCGGCATAAGACACTGCTCTATCACCAGACACAGCATAAGCAAATGAGTTTTTCCTATCCTCAAACAGGTAGACACCTACATTTTATGTAACAAGCTACAATGGATGATCAGGAGCAGCATAAGACACTGCTCTATCACCAGACACAGCATAAGCAAATGAGTTTTTTCCTATCCTCAAACAGGTAGAAACCTAGATTTTATGTAACAAGCTACAATGGCTGATCAGGAGCAGCATAAGACACTGCTCTATCTCCAGACACAGCATTAGCAAATGAGTTTTTCCTATCCTCAAACAGGTAGACACCTAGATTTTATGTAACAAGCTACAATGGATGATCAGGAGCAGCATAAGACACTGCTCTATCACCAGACACAGCATTAGCAAATGAGTTTTTTCTATCCTCAAACAGGCAGAAACCTAGATTTTATGTAACAAGCTACAATGGCTGATCAGGAGCAGCATAAGACACTGCTCTATCACCAGACACAGCATAAGCAAATGAGTTTTTCCTATCTTCAAACAGATAGAAACCTATATTTTATGTAACAAGCTACAATGGCTGATCAGGAGCGGCATAAGACACTGCTCTATCACCAGACACAGCATAAGCAAATGAGTTTTTCCTATCCTCAAACAGGTAGACACCTACATTTTATGTAACAAGCTACAATGGATGATCAGGAGCAGCATAAGACACTGCTCTATCACCACTGCTCTACGATGAGACACAGCATAAGCAAATGAGTTTTTCCTATCCTCAAACAGGTAGAAACCTAGATTTTATGTAACAAGCTACAATGGCTGATCAGGAGCAGCATAAGACACTGCTCTATCACCACTGCTCCAATCAATACCACAGTCTAGCATAAGCAAATGAATTCTTGCATCCTAATCCTCAAACAGGTCAAACAGATAGTAACCTAGATTTTATGTAACAAGCTGACAATGGCTGATCAGGAGCAGCATAAGACACTGCTCTATCACCAGACACAGCATAAGCAAATGAGTTTTTCCTATCTTCAAACAGGTAAGACACCTAATTTTATGTAACAACCTACAATGTATGATCAGTAGAAGAATAAAACACTGCTCTATCACCAGACACAGCATAAGCAAATAAGTTTTCCTATCCCAAGAAAACCTATATTTTATGTAACAAGCTACAATGGCTGATCAGGAGCGGCATAAGACACTGCTCTATCACCAGACACAGCATAAGCAAATGAGTTTTTCCTATCCTCAAACAGGTAGACACCTAGATTTTATGTAACAAGCTACAATGGATGATCAGGAGCAGCATAAGACACTGCTCTATCACCAGACACAGCATTAGCAAATGAGTTTTTCCTATCCTCAAACAGGTAGACACCTAGATTTTATGTAACAAGCTACAATGGATGATCAGGAGCAGCATAAGACACTGCTCTATCACCAGACACAGCATTAGCAAATGAGCTTTTCCTATCCTCAAACAGGTAGAAACCTAGATTTTATGTAACAAGCTACAATGGCTGATCAGGAGCGGCATAAGACACTGCTCTATCACCAGACACAGCATAAGCAAATGAGTTTTTTCCTATCCTCAAACAGGTAGAAACCTAGATTTTATGTAACAAGCTACAATGGCGGCTGATCAGGAGCAGCATAAGACACTGCTCTATCACCAGACACAGCATAAGCAAATGAGTTTTTCTATCCTCAAACAGGTAAAAACCTAGATTTTAGGTAACAAGCTACAATGGCTGATCAAAAGCAGCATAAGACACTGCTCTATCACCAGACACAGCATAAGCAAATGAGTTTTTCCTATCCTCAGCAGGTAGAAACCTAGATTTTATGTAACAAGCTACAATGGCTGATCAAAAGCAGCATAAGACACTGCTCTATCACCAGACACAGCATAAGCAAATGAGTTTTTCCTATCCTCAAACAGGTAGAAACCTAGATTTTATGTAACAAGCACAAGCTACAATGGCTGATCAGGAGCAGCATAAGACACTGTTCTATCACCAGACACAGCAAAAGCAAATGAGTTTGTCTATCCTCAAACAGGTAAAAACCTAGATTTTATGTAAAAGTCCTAGTGTATGTTAAATATATAATAAACGAACATACCAATTTTATCTTTTGTAAGACAGATTACGATGAAAATTTTCAGTTTGAACTGAACTTGAAAGTGTGCAAACAAAACCGAACCATATGCAGTGCTCCATTTTCAAATGATTTTGGGACACTAACTATACAGTTTCCGAACTATATATCCTAAAATGCGTGCACAGATTGGCAATGCAAACACTGTTTAATACGTGACCTGGGAGAGGACGAAAATAATGTATTACGGCACTACTTATTATAAATTTATTTGAATTCTGTAAATTATTCAGAAAGTAATAGTCGCTAACCAGACAGCTGTGTTATGAACTTATACCATGTAGTTGTATTTTTGTACAGCAATACGTAAAGCATCTTATGTTGTTTTTAATGCTATATGAAACTTGAATCAAATATCTTGTACGCCATCATCCAGTGGGATGGTGGTGAATAAGCTATTTATGCTGATATTGATTAAACATAGCTCATTTGCTTCAGTCTAGAAAGATTTCCTTCCTGAAGTTGTGCTTATATACCTATCACACAAATGTATAGCCTATTAAATTCAACACATTGGTTGTGAAAAGTAAGAGAAAAATTGCTTACTAACCCACGCCACAAACAATGAATTGTACTAACTACAACAATTACTCATGCGCCAAGTACAGCTGAAAAGGTCCACAAGTAGTCTTAGCCATTGACAAGCCGAGATTCAAAACAATGAATTGTACTAACTACAACAATTACTCATGCGCCAAGTACAGCTGAAAAGGTCCACAAGTAGTCTTAGCCATTGACAAGCCGAGATTCAAAACAATGAATTGTACTAACTACAACAATTACTCATGCGCCAAGTACAGCTGAAAAGGTCCACAAGTAGTCTTAGCCATTGACAAGCCGAGATTCAAAACAATGAATTGTACTAACTACAACAATTACTCATGCGCCAAGTACAGCTGAAAAGGTCCACAAGTAGTCTTAGCCATTGACAAGCCGAGATTCAAAACAATGAATTGTACTAACTGCAACAATTACTCATGCGCCAAGTACAGCTGAAAAGGTCCACAAGTAGTTTTAGCCATTGACAAGCCGAGATTCAAAACAATGAATTGTACTAACTACAACAATTACTCATGCGCCAAGTACAGCTGAAAAGGTCCACAAGTAGTCTTAGCCATTGACAAGCCGAGATTCAAAACAATGAATTGTACTAACTACAACAATTACTCATGCGCCAAGTACAGCTGAAAAGGTCCACAAGTAGTCTTAGCCATTGACAAGCCGAGATTCAAAACAATGAATTGTACTAACTACAACAATTACTCATGCGCCAAGTACAGCTGAAAAGGTCCACAAGTAGTCTTAGCCATTGACAAGCCGAGATTCAAAACAATGAATTGTACTAACTACAACAATTACTCATGCGCCAAGTACAGCTGAAAAGGTCCACAAGTAGTCTTAGCCATTGACAAGCCGAGATTCAAAACAATGAATTGTACTAACTACAACAATTACTCATGCGCCAAGTACAGCTGAAAAGGTCCACAAGTAGTCTTAGCCATTGACAAGCCGAGATTCAAACCCGGGCCGCCTCTAGTTTGCAATACCAACACGTTACCACTATAGCATAGGTTTTAATCAACTCACAAAATCCCAAAGTACTCCAGTGCGGTGACGCGTTACAGCCATTATGTCTACATGTCGATACAAGTTCATAATAAATAAAAAAATACGATAATATATGGACGATATGTGAAAAGTCTGGTATGAAATGTAGCTGCTTTAGTTCTCTAACGTCGTAGATCGGGTGTTCTAATTTGAATTTTTGGAAGCAATTCATTATTCGTTTCTGATATTCAATTCAGTTTACACGCCGCAAATCGTTTTAAAACAAAATCTGTTCTAAAAACACATTTGAATACTATTGTAGCATATTCTAATAATCTAAACGACGTCATATGTATGTTTCTATAATATGGATATATAAATGCTCAGTGGCTGAGTTGGGAGAAAGCAGGACTTTCGACGGTCAGTTCAAATGTTTTTGAGTGCCGGGATTATTCATTCTACCATTCCATCCCTCCAAGGTAGGAAATTGAATAGAATAGGTGCGGAAGCGATCGATTGCGCGTACGACAGCTGTGGCTCCAGTTGCTACTCTGGACCTTCGCTGGGCCGGGAAGCAAGGGAAACGGAGATCAACACAGCCCTGCTGCATACAACGGGACTTCTTATTTTTGCTTTTTCACCTATCATACGGGTCCATGGGGTAAGGGTTACCACCCATAGGGGTTCGTGCCTCGTAAACCATATTTGACCTTCTGAGGTCCACATATTGCAATCTTTCATGAACGAACGCAGTCACCATGAATAGATTGTCAATATTTCAACGTATCTAACTTTAGTTAATCTACCAGAGACAAACACCTTGTGTATAAATTAGAAGATCTGCGGTATATTCAACTGTTTTAACTTTCAGTCATGTACGTTTTTGAAAACTCGCCAAGAAAATATGACAGTTTTAGGTGTCTACACATAACCGAATAAAACACAAACTACTGCGAAAACTCGCGAGCATAGCTTCGTCAGCTTTCTAATCAACTCCGGTTGTGAAAGTTTCCCAGCGGAAACGCATTTAAAGAAACGCTGTTTGTATCTTAATAAAATGAGTGATATGTTAACTCACAAATTTCTGCGCAATTAGCTACAATATTAATAGTTCAATGTATACATGGGATCTCTATGCATTTGTGTTGACATTTTACTTTACGATGTGCGATGCTCTTTGACTCGAAAAATTTCGATGTCCTACTTTCCAGCGTGTAACAATTCGTGCATTTACAAGCATTTGTATGGGCAAAAACATTCGGGAAATTGTTCCACGTAACCCTGAGGGGCAATACGTTATATGTTTAGAAAAAAGAATAGGTTGGAGCGTGACGTTCGGGTGGGAAGCTCCTCGACTTAGGCTTAGTGTATGTCACATATAAGGACTTGAGCTTAAGCTATGGCTTGTATATAGGGAACAACATGGCATGTATTACACTTTGGCACCTCAGGGTTACCTTGGCTGGAAAATGTGTAGATAGTCAATAAAAATTGTCTGTTTGTGGGTTATAATAAATTCATGTAGTAACGAATATTACTTTCAAGAAATCTTTACCTTACTTGCTACTGAAAAAAGCCGACGTAACCCTTGTGTTAAAAAACTAGAAAGCATCTTAAAAGAATGATTTATATCGATGTCATATCTCAAGAATGGTGAAAAGGAGGAATTTTTTAAGTATTAGCAGTATCATGGCTAAAACTACGGAGAATTGGAATTATATCGCATGCCGCACAACGTATCAAATTTACAGGAGAAATTATAAAAGACGATACCGAAAGGTAGTTATAACTTCATCGCATACGAAGCAAATCACTCTTGTTACTAACGCAATAATATTCTTCGCAATAACAGCAGGAGCGCACACATAAAGTTACATGCGCGGCATGTCGTAGTTAACATTATTCCACACATATAATCACGTAAAATGGCTTCTAGAAGTTACATTTCAGAACTTTATTTACATTTCGACGTTTTTATTTCTGCTTCACTGAGTAAAATACTCTGAAAACACCAAAACGTTATACAATGAGCATAGATTTCAGAATTTTCATTGGTTTACTTAGGACTTTGGTTTCAGAAACTTTTTTAGCTTTCTTATTTTTGCTTTCTCAGCTTCCTGGAAATTTTCTCGAAAGCTACAAAGTTGAAGATATCGGTAGGGTTTTGAAGATCTTGTGTAATTTTTACTTAAGGACAAGCAGCAACTGGCCATGCTCAACAAACAAAAATTATCGGTTCTATTCAAATGATGAGATATCGGTTATTCTCTTAAGCTTCTCAATAATACTGTTCTCGGTGAAAACTATATAAAATATATTAATAGATTGCAGAGGTACGCCGTTAATAAATTGCCCTACAAATTAAAAACCTAGTTACTAACGCAACATATGGTCTTTGTAAAATTTTAGCCAAAATTCTTAAAAGCCCGTTTCCGTCAAAACGGCTAGTTATGGCTCTGTAATCCAATGCCAAAGGTTTTCACAATCGTCGAATTTTCAGAAATGTTCATTTTATGATTTCGGTTATTATTAAATCAAATATAAATTGAGGCGGAAACTACACAGTTAATGCTACCTAAACTACGCAAAAGGTATACATGATATGGGACGACATAAAATTTTTTGAAGAGAACGAATATTCACCGGGCTTGTTTTTCTTTTCAGGACAAGCAAAATCTGTTTTTATAAAAAGGAATAACGTATGTGCGATCTTTTTCGCAAACAAGACGTAACCTTGGTTTGCGTTCTCTAAACTACAAATACCGATGATACAAATGTAAACGCGAGTGTTTTCTCGCATTAGTTTGTGATTTTGATGAAATAGTAATCATAGTATACGCAACCAAAGTGGATTCGCGCATAACTGATCTTTATAAAAGTAATATTACGAATTTCACAACGGTCCACGCAATCGCATTTCACAAAATTACAGAGCAGCTATTAGTATATATAACAGATGTGAGGTTATATACATCGATGCTGGTTTCAAGTAATATATATAACTGATGTGAGGTTATATACATCGATGCTGGTTTCAAGTAATATATATAACTGATGTGAGGTTATATACATCGATGCTGGTTTCAAGTAATATATAACTGATGTGAGGTTATATACATCGATGCTGGCTTCAAGTAATATATATAACTGATTTGAGGTTATATACATCGATGCTGGTTTCAAGTAATATATATAACTGATGTGAGGTTATATACATCGATGCTGGTTTCAAGTAATATATAACTGATGTGAGGTTATATACATCGATGCTGGCTTCAAGTAATATATATAACTGATTTGAGGTTATATACATCGATGCTGGTTTCAAGTAATATATATAACTGATATGAGGTTATTTACATCGATGCTGCTTTCAAGTAATATATATAACTGATGTGAGGTTATATACATCGATGCTGGTTTCAAGTAATATATATAGCTGATGTGAGGTTATATACATCGATGCTGCTTTCAAGTAATATATATAACTGATATGAGGTTATATACATCGATGCTGGTTTCAAGTAATATATATAACTGATGTGAGGTTATATACATCGATGCTGGTTTCAAGTAATATATATAACTGATGTGAGGTTATATACATCGATGCTGCTTTCAAGTAATATATATAACTGATGTGAGGTTATATACATCGATGCTGGTTTCAAGTAATATATATAACTGATGTGAGGTTATATACATCGATGCTGGTTTCAAGTAATATATATAACTGATGTGAGGTTATATACATCGATGCTGGTTTCAAGTAATATATATAACTGATGTGAGGTTATATACATCGATGCTGGTTTCAAGTAATATATATAACTGATGTGAGGTTATATACATGGATGCTGCTTTCAAGTAATATATATAACTGATGTGAGGTTATATACATCGATGCTGGTTTCAAGTAATATATAACTGATGTGAGGTTATATACATCGATGCTGCTTTCAAGTAATATATATAACTGATGTGATGTTATATACATCGATGCTGGTTTCAAGTAGTATATATAACTGATGTGAGGTTATATATATCGATGCTGCTTTCAAGTAATATATATATGACTGATGTGAGGTTATATACATCGATGCTGGTTTCAAGTAATATATATAACTGATGTGAGGTTATATACAACGATGCTGGTTTCAAGTAATATATATAACTGATGTGAGGTTATATACATCGATGCTGGTTTCAAGTAATATATAACTGATGTGAGGTTATATACATCGATGCTGGCTTCAAGTAATATATATAACTGATTTGAGGTTATATACATCGATGCTGGTTTCAAGTAATATATATAACTGATATGAGGTTATTTACATCGATGCTGCTTTCAAGTAATATATAACTGATGTGAGGTTATATACATCGATGCTGGTTTCAAGTAATATATATAGCTGATGTGAGGTTATATACATCGATGCTGGTTTCAAGTAATATATATAACTGATGTGAGGTTATATACATCGATGCTGGTTTCAAGTAATATATATATAACTGATGTGAGGTTATATACATCGATGCTGGTTTCAAGTAATATATATAACTGATGTGAGGTTATATACATCGATGCTGGTTTCAAGTAATATATATAGCTGATGTGAGGTTATATACATCGATGCTGCTTTCAAGTAATATATATAACTGATGTGAGGTTATATACATCGATGCTGGTTTCAAGTAATATGTATAACTGATGTGAGGTTATATACATCGATGCTGGTTTCAAGTAATATATATAACTGATATGAGGTTATATACATCGATGCTGCTTTCAAGTAATATATATAACTGATGTGAGGTTATATACATCGATGCTGGTTTCAAGTAATATATATAACTGATGTGAGGTTACATACATCGATGCTGGTTTCAAGTAATATATATCACTGATGTGAGGTTATATACATCGATGCTGCTTTCAAGTAATATATATAACTGATGTGAGGTTATATACATCGATGCTGGTTTCAAGTAATATATATAACTGATGTGAGGTTATATACATCGATGCTGGTTTCAAGTAATATATATAACTGATGTGAGGTTATATACATCGATGCTGGTTTCAAGTAATATATATAACTGATGTGAGGTTATATACATCGATGCTGGTTTCAAGTAATATATATAACTGATGTGAGGTTATATACATCGATGCTGGTTTCAAGTAATATATATAACTGATGTGAGGTTATATACATGGATGCTGCTTTCAAGTAATATATATAACTGATGTGAGGTTATATACATCGATGCTGGTTTCAAGTAATATATATAACTGATGTGAGGTTATATACATCGATGCTGCTTTCAAGTAATATATATAACTGATGTGATGTTATATACATCGATGCTGGTTTCAAGTAGTATATATAACTGATGTGAGGTTATATATATCGATGCTGCTTTCAAGTAATATATATATGACTGATGTGAGGTTATATACATCGATGCTGGTTTCAAGTAATATATATAACTGATGTGAGGTTATATACAACGATGCTGGTTTCAAGTAATATATATATAACTGATGTGAGGTTATATATATCGATGCTGGTTTCAAGTAAGATTTGTGAGTAAACTACCGTCTGCCCATCCGTTTAGAGAGATTAGCTGATGACACAGGTGTGTCTTGTGAGTATTTTCGCTCAAGTCTTTACTATGATGTGACATATTTATCATAAAAATATATCTTTTTCACCTGGGTTATTCACCTGGGTCGCCACAGAGCCGTCGACTTGAGGCCGACCAATCAGTGGCTGGATATGTATGGATTGCCTGAAGCGATATTCCATCTTTTGCGTTGAAGCTAGACATAATATACCTGTACTTTCGTACATGTACAAGTGTGATAGTATAGAAGGAGGTACACATATATCATATATGCCGGACAAGGGGATCAGGGGGCTACTCCTGACTGAAGCCTCGAACCCCGCCCACAAAGCCCTGGTCTAACCCTGAGGGTACCCCCTTGTTCCTGGTGCTTCGGCCCTCCTCCTCAGCCCCCTCCCCTGCGCGGTCGAGGCGCGGAGAATTTTCGCAAAAATTGGTCAAAATATGGTGAAAAGTGGCAAAAATTGGTATAACATCAGAGGTGTGAGTCTTTTTCAGCATTTTAGACACTCTATCGAACAATAAGACTCCGACGAACTGGCTGTCGGGCACGACGTCTGCCGCGTAACGTTAAAATCAGACTGGCTTATGTATTTTAGTATTTTAAAATCGGGAAGGTCCAAGCTACGTCCAAAGTATCTTTTACCAAGCCACCCAGCAACGATAAAATTATTGGATAGTATAGCTCATACATTACTGGTCAAGCACTTATGGCAAAAACCTAAAACTGATCTGTCGCTGAATTTTCATGATTTGGCAAGATCTCAATAGAATAGACTAGGACATCGTTATTAAGGCTAGAAGATCAGCCACGAAGGATCGTAAGTTACGAAACTACGTAATACTGATTCGGTATGACACCGCTGTAACGTTGCTCATAGGCGTTACTGTCTCCTTATGCTTTCGATGCTAAACAATATTTTTGTGACGACCCATTGTCGTAATGCATTGTATTCGTTTTTGGTAAGTTGTGCTTTTAATCCAAAATGCTCTTGTTGCTCTTTTGGATAACATTCAAACTAAAACTTAGAAAATCAAATCTAGTCTTCAATGTTCGCTTCAGGCAGCGTCTATAGTTATATGTTTTATCCGTCCGGACTGGTTAGCCATACGCTATGCGGCCTGCGGATACAAGATCCCAAGCTTTACCATATATCGCTTCCCGTTATTATCAACCACGAGGAAAATACAAGTGTCCACGAAAATTAAAAGGACTCTTCGAAGTAACAAACACTTAAATCGTCAGTTTTATTACCAATATTTTATCACTGGAACTAAACAATCCAATCGATTTACAGAATAATACGTTTGACATTTATTCAAATCTAATCAAATTATCAGTCAAACAACGTTGATCGAGCTAGGCCATAGCTGCACGGCAGTATGGCCTGCAAGCAGTTGTCAGTGCCAACCTCCTTGGGGGACCTCACCTATCATACCAGATACTAGATACCCATCGGGCGGGGTCCGAACACGCGTAGGGAAGCGCGCCTGTGGCTTGCTAAGTTCCAATCCATTGTTTCGTGGCTCTGACCGAGACATGCGATAAATTTGACAGATACGCCAAAAAATTGGTCCACCCTTGACTTTATAATAGCCGGGGTCGTATGGGCTTAATGTTTGGAAGTTGTGCCCTGTAGCAGCGTCCGGAAATTACATATCTATAAATTATGAAAGCAACGAGTGTCACACATGAAATGCTGGGCTGATCGCAATTGAGTAGTACGTGATTTCTGATGTACAAAATTTTGTGGGATAACGTGAGTTATCATCAGGTGAATGACTCACTCCCTTGTTTCGTACTAGTATTTTAACTACTCCCAAATAATACTGTTGTTTGTCTGTAGGTAAAGTATTTTGATCAAACGGATCCATTATAAACAATAAAGAACCGTAGGCAATGATCAGCAATGTTGTTAATATTTACATAAGACTACTTTTGAAACGAAGCAAACGCAACGAGCAAAGTCTACTCAAATAGAGCACAATCCTTTGCCTGCCTATATTACCGACAACTCTGTATCAGATTGATGCATTTTCGCAGATATTTGCATTCGACACCCAATGGAATGTAGTTATGCACCAAACTTGTGTTAGTGCTGCTGCAATAACTTCCAACTTAGATTCTCGCAAAACCGACAGGAATCAGAAATTTTTTACTTTTGGGTGTTACGAGTCTTCTAATATTTTTGGTTATATAAAATTCTTTCGAAGGCATCGGTTTCAAAATGAAGTCCTCAGAATCATCTGACCGAGGGCTACAATTTTACCCAGCTATATATTTTTTGGCAGATTAGAGATTCTCTAACTGTCGGCTTTAAGTTTAAAAATACCCAAACCTGAAATTTTCAAAATTTTAACAAACCTTTTTTGCTTGAACGATGAGCTTATAAGACTATTTAATGCATTAACTAAGCAGATTTCATTTCTTTAAACCTCCATTAGGCGAGGTGAAATATCGATAAATTTTGGTACCAAGAATAGTAAAATTTTGCCAGTCATTAGATTACAACAGATAGATTCTGACGATCGCTGGATACGATAATAGCAGTTGTATTTGTGTGGCATGCATCAAATAACGTAAGTGCTACAGAAGCTAAACGTAAAAATGTCTCTTGAAATTAGAATTTTTCTTAACATTTGGGATATAAATTAAAAAAATTTTTTCGTCTTTTTTTGTCCTTGAAAGAATAAATATTAAGGGTTCAACCGTTTTGATATGTAGTTACACTTGCCGTAACATTGCCACTAAAGCATTGCGTGTACATTGTTATTGTATGACTTTATAGAAGGCTCAAAAAGTTAAGATTGGGATTTTCTATGGTCACTAATGGCAGATTTGTCTACTCGCTCCATTTCTTCCTGCTAGTTTATCATATTACTTTTGATATTAATACTGCGGATTATTTCATTTAAGCAAATGTCCCTGCCGTATTTTTGCTGTCTGGTAAATAAATATATTATGCTATATATTTTACATTGTGATTAAGAGTATTAAAGGATTTAAATTGGATTAATTCAAGTTTTACTATATTATGTTGCAGAATTTATCGTTGTTAGCCAAATCGCGCCGGCCAGGATGCAGGACCAGCCGAGTCGAGCCGACAGCGAAAAGCAGAGAGCAAAACAGAGTCTGAAAACTTAGGCATGTCGTCCCAACTGCGGAGGCAATCCTATCCTCTAGCGAGTACTGTCATATTCTATAACTTAACGCAAATCCGACAATACGTCATAACTTCGGCTCAGTTTGTTACTGTTTTAATTATCAGAAAATCACATCGTTTTTAATTAGATCCCCTCTCCCGTCGTTGAAAACTTCATCACATATACATCACGATTCGTCAAAGCAAAGTTTGCTTTTGGTTGTCTACGGTGATATAAAATATACAATGTACAAATTTTAACTACTCATACAAGTCTGTTTGCAAAATCAGGCAGTACTACATTTATTAACCGTAAGTGACGGTAGATGCACAGCAGTACAGGAACGGGACGCAGTACAGTTGAAAAATTCTCTAGGGACAGAACATAGCACTTCTTACAACCGTTGTACAGTTATGTTCATGCTGGTTATAATGAGGTTATACACACATACATGCATGGCCAACTTGCTAGATTTCCGGGTGATAGACCTGCATATCCTCTCCCAGGCATATATCTCTGTATGCATATATACACTTTCAATCAACATGGTTAATTTTTAGAGTGGGCGCAAATCATATTTCTAAATATATATTCATCATTGACCAGCTTACCACCTTTTGTCACCATTGTCATATTTCTGGGAAGGAGGCGTCCTCCGTCCCCGCCTCGGTGTTTACACCCATGATAAGCTAATGTGTATTCGCTTACAGTCTTCAACAAACTTTGTCGCAGCTGTGTACTAAATGTGAATAATTTGGGTGCGAGTCTCTTACGCTAGCCACTACACAGTCCGAAAGTGGTTACTTACTTCCTTAAGGAACCTCGTAAAACGAACGAATAACACAGTACGCGCAAACTCACGCCGCACGACTAAATCGATGACTGCATCATATTAGAATCTACGCTGTACAAGTGTGTCCCTTGAAGAACTAAAGGGTTAATAGACATATATACTCAAGGTCCGAGTTCCCAGGGGTACCGACTGCCTAGTGGGGTCTTCGTCATTTTTGGTGGAGGACGCGGTCCGTCGCTGTCGGTGGGATAAGTGGGATTGATGCTTGTGAGGGTGCGCGGTGTCTTCGGTTTCGAGGAAAGCACCTATGGCTTCGGCGCGTGGAGCATTTAAGCAGGGAGTGGAGGGAGGGTCGAGTGACCTGCAGGGGCGGTAGCCGGCCCTAGGGGGAGGGGGTTGCGGTCTGGGTCTAGGGGCATAGCCCTCCTTGCGCCACGCCTATGAGAATGTATAATTAATAGATCGATAGTCTAAATTTTGACTAAATAAACAACATTTAAGAATTAAGATATATTTAAGATAAACAATAACGATAAAAATAATAAAATATGAAATAACTGCAAAACTTAAAATAAATTTAAGAAGGCTGTATTTCTAAATTTATTAATATTACATAAATGTTTAATTACGTGAAACATCGTTCTGATTGAGTTACTAACCTATCAATAAAATATGTAAGATTTTAGATACATATGCATTTGATGCCTGGGAATTGCATAATTGATAAAGTTCACACTCAGAAACTTTTAATCTGAGCAGTGATTCTCGCTTTAATGAAAGAGGAACAAACATATTACCAGTGTTTGGAGTTAAGATACTGAGTTCTTCTTTATAAAGAACATGGACGTAATTAATATTGCTAAGATACATTTGCAGTGATTCATTCATTTATGTCACAGCGTAGTACAGTGCAAACGTTGCAAACGACGTGTTTTACACACCGTTCAACCGTGAGCGTGAACACTGCAACGCGACAATACACAGATAACTATCGTATTTTTTAATAATCGGAAGTGTCAATTATATACGCTCTAAAAAATTATCGAGCTAATTTTTTTCAGACTGAGCCACATTTGGCTTATTCTGAGCTACCTGGTGCCTGGCTAAAAATTAAACACAGCCCCAGGTGACTCAAAAGGTTACACGAGGAATTTACAAACTCAATGATTAACTGTCCAGAGTTTTCAGTATTTCGCAAAGATAGGGCAAAATCCCGTGGAGGAGGAGTTGCCATCTTTGTTCATTACTCTGTGAAATCATTTCCTGTTAATTGTTCTAACATAAATTTTGAGATTATATGGGCAGATTTGTATATACCAAGTAAGCATAGATTAATATGTGTTTACAGACCTCCAAATAGCACTCTTGAATATACAGCAGGTCTAATTGATCAGATGAACGAGCTTTGCCAAGTGAACTGCCCAATAACTCTATTGGGCGACTTCAACTTTTCTGAAATAAACTGGAGCTGGCTAACATGGCCTAACTATGGCCAAGCTGCTATGTTTGCAAAATTTGCCATGGAAAAAGGTTTTACTTAATTGGTTCAGTTTGCTACGCGGGGCGACAACACGCTCGACTTAGTCTTAACAAATTCGTTGTTGAATGTTAGCAATGTCTCACAAGGCGATATGTTTTCCGATCACATATCTATTGATTTCCATATTGTAGGTAATGCGATTGGTGAACCTAGGTCTTGTGTTGATATATATTATGATTATAGAAATGCTGATTACTCTGTTATTTCGGATTATCTGTCTCAGCATAATTGGGATTATATGTTTTATTTAGTGTTCAATGTGGAAAGGAAATGGTGTTTATTTTGGTCGGTAATTGTAGATGTTATTGAAAATTTTGTTATAAAGAAAGTTAAAAAGCCTAAATTTAGGTACCCGTCTCACATTAGAAAATGTTAAATCATAAAAATAAACTCTGGCATTTAGCCAAGAAGACACACAATTTTCACGAATATAAACTTTTTAGCAAAAATGTGTGAAAGTTATTGATAAATTAAAAAAATACCAAGAAAACTGTGTCATCAATAATTCTAATAGGAATTCAATTTTTAACTACGTCAATAGCAAATTATCCCGTAAAAGTACTGTAATGGCTCTGAAAGCCCCTAACGGTAATCTTTGTGCTGATAACTCCACGTGCTGTGAAATTATGGCTGAAGCTTTTGCTTCTGTTTTTGTTTCTGATAACGACTCAGTAACTTCTGATGTTCATCCGGTGACACAAACCAAAATTTCATGGGTTTCTTTTAGCCCGCAAGTGGTATGGAAGGCATTGCATAAGCTTAAACCTAAGCATAGCAATACTCCTGATGACTTTAGTCAGTTTCTCTTAAAACAACTAAAAGATGCGATATCACTACCGCTTTCACACATTTTCGAACAATCATTTGTGCGGGGCGTTTTACCAATAGCATGGTTACAATCTAACGTTGTGCCAGTATACAAAAAAGGATATTAATGTGAACCTTTAAACTATCGTCCTATTTCTTTATTGTATTGTTGTTGTAAAGTAATGGAAACCATAATATGTGATTCTCTGAAATCATATTTGCAAGAAAACAGCTTGATATCACCTGAGCAACATGGCTTTGTATCCAAAAAATCCACTTATACTCAACTATTGGAAACTGTACATGAGTGGTCGTTTGCTCTGGATTCTAAAAAGGATGTGGATATAGTGTATATTGACTTTGCAAAAGCATTTGATACTGTATCTCATATTAAATTAATCCATAAACTGCCGTCTTTTGGTATTACTGGGCCGCTACTAAGATGGTTAAAAGCATTTCTAAATAACAGACAATTGCGAGTGAAACTTGATAAGACTTTGTCTCAACCACGAAATGTGATATCGGGTGCACCGCAAGGTAGCGGTCTCGGACCCATTTTATTTTTGTTATATATTAATGATGTAACATCTTGTTTAAACAATGTTTCGTTTAAAATATTTGCTGAGGATGTTAAAATATATATTACCTTTGATAAGAACGATAACAGTTCTCAGGTATCAATGCAAAACGCACTTAACCTACTGTCGACCTGGTCTTCCGATTGGCAGCTTGCCACATCACCATCAAAGTGTGGAGTTTTGCATCATGGTAAAAATAATCCAAAAGTACACTATAGTGTAAATGGCATTGACTTGCCCACTTTGCATCAAGTAAAAGATTTGGGTGTAATAGTTAATTACGATCTAAACTTTAAATCTCATATAAATGCAATCATTTCCAAGGCGTATTGTATTACTAACTTGCTATTTCGTTGTTTTATAAACTGTGACCCACATGCCTTATGCACCATTTACAATAAGATGGGTGCGCATGGTCCTAATTATGTCACGCGTTCAAATGAACTAGCTACTATGTCACGCATACAGTCCAGCTCGACTATTTAAATTTTGAATAGCCCTTGCATTTGTCATCGAGTGTCGAGCCGGACTGTGCTTTTGTCACGAGGCGTTCGGCTGAGCCCTATAACTTAATCCAAAGACTATTTAGTCCGCGAACATTACGTTTTACTATACATATTTAAATAATGACTCAAAACGGCATACAGCTTAAAACGTTAATTGTATATATTAAAACAAATATATAACTTAGAACTAGTGTGAAAATACTATTGAACAACATGCTATTACACTAAAGCACAGTACTAAATAAAATTTCTCAATTGACAGTTCAGCTGGACGCTTTGTTTGTCACGCAGAGCCTACCTAAGCTCCCTGTTTGTCACATTAAGACTAGTTAAGCTATAAAAATGTACCATAGTAGTCCAGCTAAGCTATAGTTCACAGGAACTAGTTGAGTTGGACGTGTGACATAATTTGGCCCTGGCGCACGCATCTTATCGTAAATGATGCATTACTGCTTTGTTATAAATCGTATATTAGACCTCTTTTGGAATATTCATGGTCAGTCTGGTCACCCACATCCTAATGGAGATAGAGAAAATCGAACGCGTACAGCGATATTTTACTCGAAGACTAAATTTAGAAACAACGGTGCTCTTATACGTTACAAAGAACGCCTAAGACTTTACAACCTTGAACCCTTAGAGTTGCGGCGTCTACGAGCTGACCTCTGCATGATTTTTAAATGTCTGAACGGAGATGTAAATGCTTGTCAAAAACTTTTCATGCTCTCGCAAAATACCAGTACACGCAATACGTAGCTGAACGAAGAACAACAT
>JASANE010015899.1:0-37680 GCA_030248225.1 Trileptium ribeirensis
TCGCTCAGGTCGTCTGTGTGTCTCATGTGTAATGTGTGCTCATGAGTAGTGAATATGTATGTGTATGTATATATATATATATATATGTATACATAGGACGACACGAAAAACAGGACAGATGGGACAGGACATACAAAGTCTTCCCGAATTCGTGGTTTACGGACGGACTGGACGCGTAGGACTAGGAATGATGGGGGTAGGTTTAGGGCCTCTCGTGGGTCCTAATAGTTTTTTAAATAATCCCCGATAGTTCAAAAGATATATAGGAATGGGTTGCACCCATGATCGTGAAATCAACTCATTCCCATCTTAGGTTCCCCCCTTTCGGGACGTCTAAAGACGTCCTGTCGGGATATTTGAAAAGCCATTAAATTGGAATGCTAGGAATGTTTGGCTTTATCTTGTAAGCCAACATATAAACGTGCAATGTTAGCACGTTTATCCATGGATTGGGTGGTAAAATTTAGCCCCAGATGGCCTCCAAATAAGCTTAATTAAGTGATGGATGAGGCAGCTAACTCGCTAAATAGCAGAAATTTGGCTTTAAGTCGGCGAGTTAGCTGAGGAAATTTGATGGATGAGGACCACCAGACCGATCTAAGGACAAGGTTTCCAGCTTAATCCAAGCATTTTATATGGAAAGAAGATTTAAAATTTTGAAATTTGACGGGTGATTTAACAGCTTTCGTGGGACATTTGGGGGGTAACGACCAAGCTAAGTTAGGTAAGAGGTTTAAAAGAACTGAGTAATGAGTTTTCGACAAGTTTCTGACAAGAATTTGGGACTACAGATGGGGTAAAATCGGAGATTTTGGGAGAAAACTCACAGATGGTCGACCTCCGAGTATTCGGAGGGTTCAAGTTTGATGTCGGCAATTTCAATTGAAGCCGACTCTCTCTAAAGGGGACCCAGGGTTTACGATAGCTGTCAAAAATAAAATTCGGGGAATTTTTCGATTGGGCGCCCGGGCTTGACCTCAAAAAAGTGGGCGTTAAAAGAACATCGCCGATTGGATAGCGACAAAATCGCTATCTCCCAACATAGCTGAAAATTTTGAAGCGACGACTGCCGCGTCGTCTCCTCGAATCAGTTCGACTTCGACAGCGCGGAGTTCGGTCGACTTTACTGACCGACTCCGACGCATTAGTTTCAATTGTTTTCTGCGTTTGTTCGATTGCTTTCCCGTGTTCTGAGTTTTCGCGTTTGGATTGGAGACGACATCCGGAGGACCGCGCAGACTTCCTAGGTCTCGCGAAGGGGGTTTGGCTTTTGCCTCCCCGGATCAAAGACTGTAAGTGAACGTGAGAAGGACAGCCTGAAACATGGGGGTTTACTTCCCCAGATGTAACAGAGACGATCCATCGACTTAAAATTGTTGGTCAATGCTGTTAAGGCTCTTGCTCCATAGGCCAATTTCACTTCAGTCGCTGCACGCCCTCCCCTTCAACTGAGTGGTTTTGGTTTGATAAGTCCTTTGACAAACCTCCGTGTGTCGAGTTCCGTCTTGGGCGTCGTGCCACCGCACGGGATGGCGATGGAATGTAGGCACCAAAGTCGAAGTAGTTCTGATTCCCCGTGGTCATAGGTAAGACAAACCGATGATGGACGTCTCTCGTCCATGTTTTACATGATGCGTCGCTTTTGAGTTAGGGTAGTTGAATTTTTCCTGAGCCGACCACGGTAAAATTTCCCCGATGATTTATAGGGACAGGCTTACGTGTTTGCGTTTCTGGTTTACAAAATTACAGTTTAGTAGACCGTTCGATGCTCATGCCGCTGCTTGAGCTCGGACTGACGTTGCAGTTAGGGACGGAGGATTAGCCTCTGTCGGGCTTTAGAAAGCCCTAAAATTTATTTTGTCAGTTGAGTTAAGAAAATTTGGGGAATCCAAAACACTAAACAAATTCTAAGTGATTTTAGCTTGAGCATAAGGTCTTGGCACTCCGTACGGAGCAACGTTTTACTCAGCATTGTCGGTTTGCGGTATGCTCTCGATTTGTAAGGATGAGAGTTTGGTGCATTACTAAGGTTTGAAAGAGCTTCACTTAGAATAGACTAGACTGCCCGAGATCCCAACCGCCCCGTACGACATCACTTGTCAGTGGCTCGGTAAATTGACAGCGACAAATCACGTTCTTCTTAAAACCCTCTAGCCAAACCGCTAAAATCAGCAAAGTTCACTCTAGCCAACGTACCTGGTCAAACTCGGTGGTAATGTCGAGGAAAATTACTTCCCACTAAAATGAACCGACGGCCTGACTAGGTACCCAGATCGGACCCAATAAACGCTTTCGAAGGCACGTCAGAGTGCTCAAAGTTCAAAAGGAAACCATAAAACTTTCCTTGTAATAAAGAAAAAATCGCGACCTTTCGCGAATCGTTTTGACCACAAACAGAACAAGTGCAAAACCCCGTTTTCTTTTCGGAGCGACTTGATCGCTGAGTTTACTTATTTTTACTATTTTTCTCTGGTTGCCCGTTAGGCTATGTACTATGTATGCCCCGATTTAGCTTTTTCACCATTTTTTTCTCCCTTTTTCGTTTTCCTTGATTGAGTTTCGATCCTGCACGGAGGATTTAAGTCCGCTGCAGATCTTTCAGTTCTAACCACTCGACTATCGAGTTCTGACAAAATTTAATAAAATTTTAGTAATAACTCAACCTCAACTGTACACTTTTGACAGCGCAGTTGAGAGACTGTACAATTTCGATGTGTACGGTGCAGTAAGGATGAAGGATGAGTGATAGAGACAGGGAGAAACAACGACAAAGGAAACAAAGAAAAAAGGGAGGAAAGAGAACTCGAACACAACACAACAGCCAAAAAGGGGACGCAAAACGCGTCGCGGTGAAATGCCCACGCACCCTGCCCGGTAAGTCGTGAAACAAGTCAACTCGGCTGAGCTAGCTTCCCCATGAAGATTTTCCCGGATCTGTTGAAAAGGGTACGGAGATTGTCGAAAAGTTACTATAATCTCGCCAAGAGAACCTAGCGATGTCCCGGACAAGTGTGCCGGTTTTACTCGTTACTCGTCCGTTCAAAATCGACCCCCACCGTCACGAAAGAACCATACACGAAGTTTAGGACTCGCGTACTCTCAAGTCTCGGCTGAAGACACGGAGAGAAACGATTATCACTTAGGGTAGGATCTGTTCTAAGGGCAAACGGTTGTGATAAACTAGATAGGGGCTGTAGGCAGGATTTGCAGGACCACGATGGGATACTGCACGGAGTTTAGTTTTGTTTGTGCATCTGACTATTCTGGATACCGCGTTTATATCATGACGTTTTCTGGTGATCGCCCAATTTAGTTATCACTGCCAGACTTTCATAACAATGTATTGAATGTACCGACCCTGGTCTGTTTCCTCTGCATATTCTGTAATCTGTACTATGGATTCAAGCCTAATTGTACTATGGTTCGTACTTTGATCGATTAAACTGTTTTGTGTTCCATAGCCTAGGCATGTCGTGTGTGTAGCTCGTATCCGTGCTCCGGTTGCCGCCCGCCTGACTATCTTGCCAGTGCCTTACTGGCGCACCACCGTCTCCGCGCGATACCCCGTTCTTCTTCTTCCCCGGTTGGTTGCAATTTACGTTGAGTACGTGCAGCCCGCGTCTTACTGAGAGCGAACTTCGAAGCACGCCAGAATATACGACCCGCGTTGTAACCGAGTCCGTTACTGCTAAGGCACAAAGCAAAGGCCGGCGGGTATACTTTTGGGCCCTGTATGTCCGGGGAACACTTTTCGCTCATCCTACCCATTTTCCAACGAAGAAATAGGAATAAGAAGGTGCGACCGGACAGCTCGGATACGACTCTTTTCACTCCTTACTACTGTAAAATGATGCTCCAATTACTCATTTGCGTTTCTATATCGTAATGCACTTTTTGAATAAAATGTTGAAGATATATATGGTTCCGTGTTAAGTTTAGATCCTGTACGGAGAGTTTAAGTCCGCTGCAGATTTTTCCATATTATCCATCTCGACTATCGAGTTCGGACAAATTTCAATAAAATTCCAGTGATAACTCGACTGCACAGTTTCGATCGTGCAATGGAAAACACTGTACAATTTCGATGAGTACAGTGTAGTAAGGCAGTAGGATGAGTTCGATAGAGAGAGTAAATATAAACCAGGGAAACAACAGAAACAAAGGAAACAACAGAAACGAAACGGGCAAAAGAAACAAAATCAAAGAAATAAACCGAAAGAAAGAGCAAGGGAAAGAAAGGCACCAACTACCACAACCCCAAAAGAAAATAGCCACCCGCCTCAGGTGAAACACGCCCTAGTGGCTAGAGGACTGGCAAGGCAATCTGTCAAAACAGAAAAAACGGCGGTCTCGATCGCCTAGGAGCTAGCTAGGGAGGACGACTGCTCGTGCCTCTTTCCTATTTAGGCGGTCGAAATAGCGATTCGGGTATTCTCTTCCAAGAATGATCAAAACTCTGGCCCCCCGGCTGATATAATATAGTCCAGTGATACTCCCCCATCAGAATCAACCATACTGCACCCATTGAACCGGTTATGGACTATTAGGAAATATGGGACAATTGACCTCCCGACTGGACTACGCAAGTTGCTGAATTAACCACTATTGGAGAACTAGAAAATAACCTGGTTGTGGGACGGAGTGGAATGAGTGACTAGCTAGGGGCGTTAGGCAGCAGTTGTAGGACGGGAAATGCACGACAACCGCATTTACTCCTTTGGACCGAGATGTAGGCAACTCGTTGGTTAACCCGTGATTGATAGTTTTTTCTCATTGACATTTATAAGCCATCATTTGCCTGGACAATGTTATGCCGTGTACCATATTTGATTTTATTAACATGATTAAGTTTTATCTTGTACTGTAGGCCCCTGCTTTCTCCGTCCCCGAATTCATGCCCGGTCATTGCTACACCGAGACCCCTCCCTTCCCCGCATGGCTCGAATTGCATGCATCGCCTCACGTTGTTGAGAGCGAAGTTCGAAGCACGCCAGACGCATAGCCCGAGCGACAGCTGACTTAGTTAACGTTCGACGTGGAACGCCTCGGGTATATAGATTCTGGTCCGGCCCTGCCGGGAACGCCTTCGCTCGCGCCTCTCCCTTCTCCTTCGCATTAGACACGGGGACGAATATTCGGACGGGTATCGTAACACTGTCATCGTTTGTAAATTACACGTGTACTTTACCCAATGCCCATTATTAATTGACTTTGTACATCGTTTGCGAATAAATTCTTGAAAATCAATTGACGTGTCCCGTGTTATTGGAATCTCAGCGTAATAAGTGCGTCCAAAAGGGACGGGCCGACCCTTCGTGTCACGGCTTGCGGACGAAAATACCCCAAGCCCTGACACGAGCGGTCCGCCATCATTGTTGACCTGCTAGAGTGATGGTATTGCAGCGAGAATGGTCCAACGAATCACTTACGAATTTTACTGACTTAATAGTCACACTCGCTCGAAAGATAAAATTTTATTGGAAAACATTATCCGTGGATATTTACGCAGTCAGGATATTAAGTGGTAAACTAGGTAATCCGACGTTAAACCTTCAGGGCATGTCGGAACCCTGTGGGGGCCATATGGCTACAACAAACGCAGTGTTCGGCTAGGGATAGCTCAACAGAGTTCAAAATCCACATAGCAAAGCTAAAATTATCACGCGTTTCATTGCGAATTCGCTAAGCAAATCAACTTCCATTAGATTAGGACAGGGAATATCGGTTTGACATTATGGCCTGTGAGCAGGTTTCGGTGTCAACCTCCCTGGGGGACCTCAGCAATCATACCCAGATACTAGACACGTGCGCAACCAATCGGGCGGGGTCCGAACACACCCCGTGAAGCGCGCCTGCGGCCTGCTAAGCTCCGTAACTTCTTGGGTCTGACCAAGAAAAGTGGCTAAAATAGAAAACTTAGGGTCCGCCCTTGAGGTTATGATAGCCGGGGTCGTATGGGCATGGTGTTAGGAAGTTGCGCCATGCAGCTGCGTCACCGTTATTACATCGTTGGGGGCTACGCCGTGAGGCGTTTATAATTTTGTTTAGAACCCCATGACGAGAGTTTAAAGTTCTTTTCTCGTCCAAACCCGCACGTCGTGAGCCATCGCCCTTTCTCTAAACTCGTACCGGCGATGGCTACTTGTTAAGTTCGAATTTAATTGACACCTACCGACCTTTTGTACGCTCCAATAGTACTCTTACGTGGACCTCTCGCAAGTGTTTTGATTTCTGGACGGTATTCATTAAAGTGCGCCTGTGTTTTCTTACATGCTATGTTGTATTTTGTGCCCTTGTGTGTATTCAGCTGTCCCTCGCTACATGTGACTTGCCTTATTGACTTTCCGTGAGGAAGGGTTGTGTTTTCGGTAGCCGCGACACCGCCAGGTGCGCTGGCCATTACTCGCGACAACTCGACGGGCACTTTTTCAGGAAGCTATTCTTACGAATGTTTCGTACTTGCTTAATTGATTAACTAGCTCGATAATTACTATCATCGTATACGAATATTCATATTCGCTTGTACCGAACGGTTAATTGAATTCATCTGTGCAATTTTGGTACCGCGCTTACTCAAAGTATTCGGAGGACGCCTCATTCAAGAGCCGTAAATTATCGTTGCCCTGATTCATTGCTTACTATTACGACATCGGACGACCATTCGTACCGTAAGTCCACGGTTATTTCAATTCACGCATTTCTAGCGACCATTGTACGTTACTTGGCAATTTCGTGTGACGGACCGTTTCAACATCATTCTATAAGGCAATTCGCCGCCCGTTCACAACAATCGACTGGTTTACGTTGCCTACGAAGAAACTGCGAGACTTTCACCAAGATTCCTGGAGAGAACCTTGAGATATTTTAATTTCCATTTGGAACATACATTTTTAGTGGTGTTAGGCCACTTGGAGGCTGTCGGGTTTATATTTCTGAGGCGAAATCGACGAGTTCTGGAATCCTATTTACGGATAGACATTATCACGAAGAAACTGCCACGGTTTCAGCAAAATTCATGGAGGAAAACTTGAAATATTTCGATTTTAATCTTAATTTTACATTTTGTTGGGGTTAGGCCTTTTCAAGGCCAACGGGTTTAGGGTTCCGACTTGAAATCGATGGATTTTATGGTCTGATTCAGTGGTAAATAATACTATAAAGAAACTGCAAAGGATTCAGCTACATTCCTGGAGTAAATCCTAAGATACTCGAATTTTCACCTTACGGCGGGAACGTGTCCCTTTTCGGGTCGTCGGGTTCGTAATTCCGAAGTAGTCTTTTAATGTTTTGGGTATTCGATCGATAGCTCGGATCCTCCTCGGGATCAGTGTAGAATGCCAACTAAATTCTTGGGACAGTTCTCTAGATAAACCGAATTTCCTATTTTAGCAGGGGCGAGCCGTCACGCTCACGGGACATTATGTCGGTGTAAAGTTTTAATGGGCAACGTTGCCTATAGCACTATTAACTTATTTCTGACGCTTATTCAGGTCCTATCCATGTAAAGCAATCCACAAATGACAAATAACTCCAATCAACAAAAATCAGAATAGCTGGACGGACTCTCGTCCAGGTAAAATCGTAAAGCGCATAAAATCTTGAAAGCCACCTTTGGCAAATCCTAAATAAATCAGGCTCGTTCGTGTATGACCGTGGATGATTCGGAGTACTAGTCGAGGCGTCTTGTTTAGCCAATATACTTCCGTGTAAAATGGTTGTTTAACCTCGGTCAGCTCAATACTCGAACTTTTCGATCCTAACTCAGCTCAAGGAAACATGTAAATTAAGTCTAAGCGTAAGTGTTACGCTTTCTTTGTGTCCTAATCTCAATGACCGAGGGAGGTCCAGTACGACTTTGGCAATCAAATCAATCTGTATGAGAGGCCAGTCATCGCTAAGCGCCTGCGGGACAAGCTAGGACGGGCGGAACTAGCATGTAAACCGACGTATGGACAGGGAGTCCATGGAGACTTGTACTTACGATCGTTTGATACAGACTGCTCGGGCCTAGCTTATACGACTCTAACCAACGTTGACTCCATTCGAGGCTCAACCTAAGCCTCCCTGTCCATACTTACGTAGGGCGATCCTTTGACTCGACGTCCATCGCAGGTGTCCACTCCATCGCAGAAGCATAAAAGCGTAAAGAAACAAGCCATACCATCGCGAATAACCAAGAGAGTAAAATCAATACATTAATAAAGCGACAGAGCCGGTCTGCAAAACGACCGAACTCTGCGCTGCCGCAGTCGTACTGAACGCTCTCATCTTCTTGCAGTTCTGCTTTTATACTAGATTTCAAATTTTTGAAATTTTAAATTATTTGGACGGTTGGAGTGCTTATTCAGCACTTTTCGTCCATTTTCTGATTCAATCTTGCTTAATTAAAACAAACAGTCTTATCGGTCCGATTTTCGATAAATTTCGGACCGATTTTATACGAAATCTTATTCAATTAAACCAATACTCTTATCGGTCACATTCCGATCATATTTTCGGAAAATTTGGACCGATTTTAATACGAAATCTTATTTAATTTAGTTGATTTATGGCCTTGTTTACGGCAAATTTAATATATATTCCTAAGCTTAATATGAAACTTTCTAGCAATTTCTATACAATAAAGCTAACTTCATATGAAACGTACTGCAGCAGTCGGCAATCTTTACAAGCTACCATTACTTTATATAAAACTACAGGTTTTATATCAACTTTATATTAACCATAGCCGTTATACCTGTACTGATAAGCTTTCCGAGCTGTCGTATAAAATAGTTTCATAGGTGTCCTCAATTTAATACTGCACGTGTTTGTTTAAAAGAAACAACAATCTAGATGTAACGCTATACTCCAAGGACTACGACTCTGATAGCGTCTATAACAAGCTAATAACACGACGGGCGGCGTTAATATAAGAGTTATACCGAGCCGATGATTGTTTACTTGAGGACAGCACAACGTTCAGCGACGGTACCAGTTTAATATAAATTTAAAACTCTTAATATCGGAAAGTACGCCTGACTACTCGGTATAAACACATCTGCGGAATAAATTAAACAGGAGCGACTTAAGTAAACAAAACAAAAGAAAGAAGGGCGAAGTGTAAAAGAAAAGGGCACAGTCCCTTCAGGGATGGCCAGAGTTCCGAGTGGAGTTCGGATTCGGACTCAGTACGTCCGACCGAACAAAATGATATGTAACAGGACCGTATTCGGTCTACAGGGGAGGAAATAGACTCTTGGGGGAGGGTCCATGCCAAATTTTTCAAAAATCGGGGTGTTTAAACGGTTCTCCTGGGCTCGGGGTGCACTTTTCTGGGGAGTTTTATATATATTTGGGTTAGTCTCGATACGGGGAATAAAATGAGGGGTGACACGCCGGTCAGGGCGTTATTTTGAAATCTTCTTATGGGGTACCCAAAAGTGGGCGCAGCGAGACCCGTCCGGGCTCAAATTAAAGCCTCGGGTCTGGGGATTCCAATAATATCACATATATACTTGTGTGTTAAACATTCGTTGAGTTATTGAATTAATTATATTTTATCAGTTTACGTATATACTAATTTGACCCTAAGTCCGTGGATCCGGGTCGGATTTCCACGAAACCGGTCTCATTCGAAAGACCGTAAAATTTCCTACAACAAATGTTAAGTACAAAATTTTGGAATTCCCAACGGTTCCGGAGTTATGGACCGGAGCCGACATTTTCGATACCAAATTTTGCCTAAATTTCTAACTTTTCTAATTTTGTTTCTTATCTCAACCAGCGAGATTGAACGCTGGTAGATGATATTTCGTACAGTTTAACAAGTTACCAGTGTGGCGAGCACTGGTAAACTTTGTATTTTCAGTTTCCACTTATAATTTTCAGACAATTTGCTCAACTGCCGTTCGCTCTCAAGCGAACAGCCACACTTTTCTGTGGTCCTCATTCGTGAGGACGGTCGTGACGGGTACTCGTCACGGCCACTATTTCCTATGAAGAGCTGTAACAAACTTTGCGGTCCTACCATTCGGGGTAGGGCAATTCCCACGTAGGCACTTATTCTGGGTTCAGCGGGGGAGTCGTACCGTCCTAAAATTCTCTACGAGATCGAGTATGGCAAGGGCTCGCCATACTCGCGTTCTACTCCTATAAAAGATCAGTTTAGTGTGCATAAAGCTCCCTAAAATTCCCTCTAAATCATCCCAAATTGGTAACATTCCATCAATGGTAACTCTATCCTAAAAAGTACAACAATACAACAAGGTATGACAAACATGGTACGTAATATCATGGTACAATACAGGCGCTTTTATGGCCTGATACAATAACAATGATCGGTACGAATAACTACGACAATTCTATATACATATAACTGGTTAGCACTTTATATCCCAATCGATTTGATGGATTATGTGCCTGAAAATACAGATAATCAACGACATCGGTTCCGCGGTACACATTCATACGATGCGATTACGATAATATATATATATACCAGAACGTGCCTTTATGGCCATTAAACGTACAACAAGAACAGTGATCATGATACGTAATTCAGATGCATATATCAATAATGCCTTTATGGCCAATGGTACAGTAAAATCATGCAAATGCCAATATATACCAAGGCGTGCCAACGGGGCACTACAATAAGTATGTATATAGTTATCTGTGTATACGGTCGCGATTCCTTGACGATTATCCCTTTCTGAAATAGCAATAAAGATACCCTTTTAGATCAAAATAATGTCGGCGGTGCAGGCCGAAATGCTAAAAACACAAGTCGGTTACATAGCGGGACTATTTGAACCTGATTATTTCGTACGTATATACTTTGATTCCGGTTCTGTTCCAATTATCTACGTATATACCTGATACTTTTTTGATTTGTTGTAATTACGTACTTACATAACTATATTGATCTTGCGAGTTATTTCGATTGCTGATTTACGTATATACTGTAGTTCATGACTTGTGCCAGTTAGTCGATCTATATATGAGGTGACGACAGGGCTTCATGGTCGACGGGTATATATAGAGAACTCAATATATATATTCACTTGCGATTAATTGATTCGGCTTACATAACTGTACGTATTGTAAGGCGAGGGTGGGTTCCGTACCCTTTTGGGCTATTCCCGTCGGGTATTCCGGGTTGGGGAGACTCTGGGGACTGAATTCGGAAATGTTGGCCACTATACACGTGGTCATGATTATTGGGGAACTCGATTAAAAGTTGACCATTACACTGTGGACGGAATTTTTTAGTAGTCGGAAAAATGTTGTCCATTACACTGTGGACGGATTTTTTTTTGTAGTCGGAAAAATGTTGTCCATTACACTGTGGACGGGATTTTTGGTACTCGGAAAAATGTTGTCCATTGCACTGTGGACATAATTATTGGTGGTCGAAAAAATGTTGACCATTGCGCTGTGGTCAGATCTATTTTTGTTCGAAAAAATGTTGACCATTGGGGTGTGGTCAGGATTATTTGTGTTCGAAAAAATGTTGACCATTGGGGTGTGGTCAGGATTTTCGTGAATGTTGACCATTATCGTGTGGTCAAGATTATGAGTTTTCGGTAATAGTTGGCCATTAGGCTGTGGTCAGGATTATCCACCTCGTAACGATCCGTAAGGATCTGTTACATCTCTTAATTTTTAAAGGGAAAATTATTTGACTTTTTACTTGGGGTGGGAAGATTGAGTACGAGATCTAAGGGTAGTTTTATCGGGGATTTTCTTGGGTTTCGTTTTGAGTGTTTTAGGTTGCTACTTGTATTCTCTCGGTTACTTTCCGTACGGCTGTTTTACTTGGCTTCGCCGGGCGCTTCTTTACACCCAATTTATCGGCGTTAGGGGCTTTACTATGCCCTTTTTTCTCAGTAAAAGTCGGGCTCACTGGAGTCATGAGCCCTCCAAAAATTTACCCTGCCATTTATACTTGCCCCCACGGTCGCTAAAGGCGACCTATGTACAAGCACAAATAGATAAAAATACTCCATCAATAAATATATAGTACAATCACTAACTTAGTTTCCTTGGTAGTTTATATATCCAGATTTTCGACCAGCGATGGGGTTTCATTTGTGACCGCTGGCTATTTTAAAATTGTCGTTTACAATTAATATTATGTTTACGGGCGTTGGTTTATTCTGTTTCATTTGGTGCATTAATATGTAACTTCTTTTGGGATTTCCTTGGTACGTTTTACTAATTTTGTGAAAGTTCCTTGGGTATCCTATAAGATTTCCAACGAAATCCTCATGGTCTTTACGACCTTCTCTTAATTTTTAAAGGGAAATTATTTGACCTAATACTTGGGGTTGGAATATTATTCAAAGGGTATTTTGGGTGTTTTTTAAACAGGATCGAAGCAAGTCGATCCTTCAAAAAGTAGAATGAGCAAGGTTTTACACTGCCGTGTCTTCCTACTGTCATATTCATACAACCATGATATAAAACAATTATCACAGTCAAAACATTACGACAATTATCACTATGACTTGTCCTAAGTTTCTGAGGAGGTGGTTGAAACTTACCTTATTAAGTTTACCACGGCTGGAAATAAGTATTTTTGCTATACTTTCAAAGTATCCGAAGCTAAAGAATAAGTGTTACGAGTGTTGACAATTTTGTAATAGTTTTGTGGGTGGTTTCGTGATTTTTTTTTGGGACGGTGAGTGTTACTGGGAACCAAACCTGAGGTTCCTTTTACGATGGGTTAAGGGGCCTTTTCTACAGGGGCTAACCGTGGTAGTTTTAGAGAGGACGATGTCCTCAATTAGACAGCGTTTTTTCTTGCTGTTTCCTGGACGTTTCCGAGGGTACTTTATGTGCATTTTCTTAGGGTTAAATAGGGTTCCTGTAAGGAACCCGCGCAAAAATAAATCCAGACATAAATCTTTATGACGACGATGTCGATGATGACCACGACGACGAAAAGAAGTGATGCGCTAGTGGACGTTTGGGGCAGTCTGAGGTAATCAAAACTCGAAATATCAATTTTACAATGGTTACTGATAAGCGCTTTTACTGTAGACAGCGGCGCTTGCTCTACTTTTAAGCTCAATATTTAGACAAATTTTAGGGGAGGAATTTGCTCAAGGTACTTTCGGAGGAATTGGCGAAAGGAGGTTCTACTGGGAGTTAGGGCTTTAGGGACCCTGTTGTCGAGAGTCCAATCAATACTGAAGAAATAAATATATCAATAATGTTGCGAAAACTCACAATTCCTTATATTCCAAGCTTAAAAATTACCAAAAATTTGATCTTCTATCGTCTTTATGTCCTCGTTAATTTGAATTCTTGCACCAATTTTAGGGTATCCGGTTTCCTTTAACTGTGACCCGTACATAAGTACACATAATATCAAACACATAACACTATATCCATACCGACACAATACATTCATACATCAATGCGATACGTTTATAAACAATTCACTTTCCAATAAACATAAGTGTTATCCCAAGTAGTAGTGAACAGGGTAAGTTGATTTACTTCGACGTTCCTTTTCCAAAATTCTAATTCGTATTCGAACAATTTTAGTATTTTCTCTGTAACTGATCTTTTAACCAACGGCTCAAATCGCCAGTAAAATGCTCATTAATGACTGGTTCCCAATTTTCATTTGCATTACTCTTAGTACATTCCCATGTGTTGGGTGACTGCAATGCTGAAGAAAACGGCGGCATTCTTACTTTACGTAGCAGGTGGGGCTTATTTTGCTGAAATTCGGCGTGGCCTCCTGAAATTCAGTCGACCAAGCCGTCATGTCCGATACAAAATTCCAATAAGGTGGCGGGGGCGTTACAATAGCAGTAGCAGAGTCTGCTAACAAATGGTCAAAGGTACACAGATAATGTCTCAGTCGCCGTACAACATGGCGAGGAGAGTCTAACGGGTGCTTTTCCCAGGTTTTCTTCCGCAAGGCAGATAAATATCCGCCTACTATAACGATAGCTTGAGTTTGTGGGGTTGCCAAACAAACAGCCATTCGGATAAGAAATTCCATAGTTGCTTTTGGCCAGCTATGGACGAAATAGTCTGGTCGTTCGTTAAGTTTTAACAACGAAGCGGCGGTAGCATCGCCGAGGATTATAGTAGTGGTGTGACACATTCTTGGGCGACGGCCCATTTTAAAATCATGAGGTCCAACGCCTATTCGCCAGAAGCTATCGGAAAGATTAGCTTCCAGAAGCTGGGCTTCTCCTGTGGATAACAGGCTATATTTCAGAGTGGGCAGGTCGAACTTGGGCAATAAAACGGTTCGCATTAGATGCGGCAGGACGCGGCGAAGAAGTTGAGTATTTACCTCGTCCAAAAATTGTTGTTTATTTCGACGGGCAATGGACTTGACATCTTGAGCTCCCAATCGAAGGTCTTTGATATCTTGACGGGCTTGATCCTCGTTAAAAAGATAGGTAACGAGTAATTGATATCCTCGCTCTGTGGAATTGTATTCGATGGGAAAATGTTGAATCGTTTGATCGAGGGCGGCCATGTTCGACAACATAGGCCAACGGGTGCCTTTAGAGAGAAAGCTTTCGATCGGTTTCGAATAGTCGATGAAATAATACGGCACGGAAGCGGAATTTTCATGCAATTTGTTGATATCGGCATATCGCTTCGGTCCCTTGAGGTAATTCATCTAGAATTTAAATACTTCGTCATTACTGACGGTTCTTCGGGGCGATTTTAGGTCGAAGCTCGAGGTTTGTAGCGGGCTTAACGTTATTTCAACGCTGTCAGGACGGCTATTGTCGTCCTCGTCGGGGTGGTGGTCGCGGTGTTCGAACGGTTTGAAGTCCAAAATCTTCAGGGCGTAGTGGTCTACGTCCCCATGGGTAATTCGGAATTCTTTCTGGGTGGTGTCGAATGATATGTTCGGCACCCGGTTGATCCATAAAGTCTAAATAAGGTGAATACATTGCTTGGCTACTTGCTTGTCTGTTGGAGGGATCGACTCGTGTCGGTGGTTGGTCAGAGAAAGTTTGCCTTCGACCGGCACGGTCTTCATTGGGTCGCTGGGCCGTCCTACGGAAGGCTTCAGCGGTTGGAATCGTATCGGGTGGTTGCCAACGGCGTTCGTGGGCTTGTCTATACGGCATTTCACGGCGGTTGGTTGGTACATCCTGTCGTTGGACAGGTTCACTTCTCCTATTTACAGGTATCGGGTATTTCTGACTGACATTATCTCTCTGCGACTTAGTCGGTTTATATAAACTATAAGCTTTAGTTCCCATTTTTGGTATCGTTGACGATCCAGCTCTGGTCCAAGTAACATTAGTTGCAGTTTGCGTATGTATAGCTGAGGCGGTACTGGCGATTACTTGCTTAACATTATTAATAGTGCGCGATTTTGCATGTGTGCCACGCTGCGAGCTACTATTGCGTTGTGGCGAAGCGGTTGGGGTAGGTTCATCATCACTGAGTACTCGTGCTATTCCCTGTCTAATTCTGTTTAATTCGGTTTCTGATTCTTCTGATGCACTTTCAATTGCTACCCTTTGTTTTGGAGGTTTTGACAATTACTAAGACCGAGGTCGAAGCAATACGTATTTGGCGATTTTACGTATTGCTGAACAAGGGGTCAGGAACACATTCTCATGTAAACAAAGCTATCCCTGTACTCAGGGCTTATTTCGGTATACATTATAGATGCGACGAAGTCACAGCACCAACAACATTCAAGGACCGTTGATACCAAAGGGCGTGCCGCACGTTCCGATGGTTTGTGGCGGCGGCGTCTACCCGACGGTGCCCATCTACCGCATTCAACGAGGGCCTCTCGTGCAGATCTTTGCCTCCAAAGGCACCTGTCGGCCCTTATTAGCCAACGAAACTACGACTCTCGACACATTCGGGCGTGACCATTCGACGCCTATCCAGCGCGTCCGAACATTTCTTCTAGCATCTTCGAACTGCTGGGATTCGACAACGCCGGCAAGGAACTGGCTAAGGCGGACATCAGCCCAATGGACATCTCCGCATCATTGCCCTGCTTCGTATGCTGCCGTTCAAAAGGCGTCACATGCTCCAGGCCTATTACCCGCACATCATGCGGCCGATTCTACTGGCAAAGTTGAGCATGATCGAATGTGCGGAAGAACTAGGGGCCACCGGCGACCGACTTTTGCTTAGTGCAGCGTTCGACGACTTTTGGGGAACTGGCACGAGCACCGTCCAATGCTGCTGCGACCGCACGTTCCATAACGTGACGGGTCGTCTGCTCGAAGAAATCCGGGCATACCACCGGGATGGACTTGTGCGATGGTCCCAAGTCATCGTTGTAGGCGACGAACAGGCGCTACCGTTGCTCAATGTCGCCACCCAGCACAATTGGATGGTATTCGCTTGGCCCCGAATGGAAATGGTCGATTTGATACAGTGGGCCAACGCCTTCGTCACGCCGCAAACGGACTGCGTGATTGTCCTCGGCGGCTACGGCAAACTGTGGCAGGCCGACCACAAAGTCTACTCGCCCAGTGCGTTTACCAAGCGCATTAAGCGAAAACTGGAGGTGCTCGAACGGCGCCTCCGGGAAAATGCAGCTATCTTCGTCGCTCCGCCGCCACCACAATGGAACGCGGTCAATTACACCAGCGAAGCATGGGCGACGGAGTTGCGCATGCGGAAACTGAGCCTCACCGAACAACACCAGGCCCTGCGGAACGTCATCATGCCCGCATGGTCGGCACCATTGACGGCACCCGAAGCCTGGGATACGGCCGGACCGTTCAACCGGGGTGAGGATCGCCAACGATGGGCCGAACCAGTGGTGGCGCCCGCTTATCATGCGGAACTGGTCAACTGCGTGGGCCATTACGTTCGCTGTACCGGGCTCTTCCGCCTCGGCGAACAACGCAGGGCTGACGAGGAAGAAGAAGAAGAATAGAACTTAGAGAGAGACTTGGTTGCACGTAGGTACCTCCAGTAAGAGAAAAGGGAAGCAGGTAACCAGTAGAGAAGTCATGGAACACCCTAGAGCAGCAGAAAGCGCAAACATTTAGGACATAGAGGACTCCGTTTGCGAACGTGCATAAGAAATTTAGGAGTAGGATTAGAAACCACACACGCCATACTATCTGATCACACTATTATGCGAAGCGTAAACCGACTGTTGTGAAAAGAGACGAAACCTATATAGGTTATAGTATTACAGATGGACAACAGCGTTCGGCAACGCGGTGAGGACGACACAGACAACAGCAGCGTTCGGCGACGCAGCGATAGTCAACTGGACCAAAGCGTTCAGCAACGCAATGGCAGCGACACACGACGATCCGAAGGCGGTCCAGCCCGACCGGTATCAGCAACCGGACCGTATGCTCCGCCCGAAGCAACCACGTACCGCCTGCCTGTCATTCCAACGTACCACGTTGAGCTAACGAAACCGTACGTTCCATTCTTGTCGCACGGTACCGAATGGCCGGAGCTGTCCAACATGCACGAGGCAGCGACACCCTTGCATCACGACGGCACGACGGCTCCAACCGTCGAACAACACTACCAGGTAAGGGTGCTGCTCGTACTCGGCCTGATGGAAGCGGCCAAAGAACTAATGGACATGGTTGGGACGCCGCTGCAAATAAAGGCGAGGGCCCGAGCGTTAAAAGACGAACTAGTTGACAATATTACCAGCGCTCGGCTCAAACCCTTGCTGGAGCACATAATGCGTCCAATCCTGCTCCGCAAATTTACCATCCCTAGCTACGCTCGGATTCTACACCTGACTGGTAGCCGACCGCTCCTGGAGGTAACTACTGACACCTTCTGGGGCGTCGGACGCACAATTCAGCAACTGCGGCAAGGCGAACGCCCTGGACATTGCCACAACGTCATGGGTCGGCTTCTGGAAGAAGTGCGGGAATACCTCACTTCGGGATACGCTTGCTGGCCGCACGTCATCATTATGGGTGACGCGCTCCCGCTGCCGCTGCTGGAAATGGCAAATGACAATAAGTGGCTGGTCTGCGCATGGCCTGGCACCACGCTAATCCGCATGATCCAGCTTGCCAGCGCCGTTTTAACGCCATTAACTAAATGCGTCATCTTACTTGGAGGCTACCAATACATTTATCGGAAGGGGCAACCGGAGCAGTTCCATGCGACCAACCCTAATGCAGCCTTCAAGAAGATCAAACGCCATTTGGGAATGCTGTCTCGGCGAGTACCAGCGCGCACGCCGGTGATCGTCGCACCGCCAATACCTCGATGGGCCGCGACCAACCAGGATGCAATGTCCTGGACCATCGAATTCAAACGCATAGTCGCCAACCATCGGCAACAGCACGACGCGTTTCACAACGTCTACTTCCCGAACTGGCCAGTCGCCTTCAACGCCGCGGACGCCTGGGAACGAGACGAACCGTACATGGAGTGGCGGGAACGCCCACAGTTCGAGGAGCCAATGATCTCCAGATACTGCTTGCGCAATTTGCGGGAGTGGGTCGGCCAGTTAGTGCGCGATGCTGAACTTGGCCGCTTAACGCGGTAGGCGAGTGCAATAAGGGGCATAGAGTGTGAACTATTAGAAAGGTAGGAGTAAGCGTGCGAGCATTCAAAAAACATAGCTAGTGGATAAGGATGGCTGAAACAAGAAAAGCGAGAAATAATGAGCTACGACGAACATAAACACGGTATAGCAAATAACCGGTAGGACAGCATAGGGCGCGCAGAGTAGTGCACTAATGCAAATTACCAAACTGTGAATCGAAAACGGACCAAAACCACTTCTGAATGACCTAACAATAGGAAAGTTGTTACCTGAATCAGAGCGAATAAAGTGTAACTTCAGTACAAACTAAAGTAGTCAAACTAATTATCACGAGCATTATAAGCAGCACCTAAGTAACCTGATCAAGATAACTTCTATTACCAAATTAGAGCGGACTAAGCGAAACCCAATCATGAATTTTCCAACAAGATTACCGAAAATTTCAAATAACGGGAACTTCTGGGATTTGGCACCCCGGCGGCCGGACCTTTTCCTAGGGGTTCCTTGAATCTGGAGCAGGGGACCAATCCTACCCCGAAGCTTTGGAGGTACGTGCCGAATTTGATAAAAAAATGCAACTGTGCCGGGGACAAGGGAAAGATTTTACGTTCTAGCACAATTGGACCTAACAACTCTATTGATTAGGTGCCCCAGAGCCGATCCCGGTGCGCATCCTTACCTAAAATGTGTATATATATATATTGTACTCGTATCGGTTGCTGAAGTGACGGAAATTGTATATGTCCCTGTGTGTCAGGACTGACCGAGTTATAGTGCAGGACCTTTATCAAATCTTGAACAGGAGTTTTGGTTTAATTAGGATCTCTAGGACCGCCCCTGACACGCAGGAAACTGAAGTAGTTAGGATATGTGTATTGCGGGATATTTGAATACATGAGGAGATGGATAAATTCGACCCAATGACAAAAATTCCATTTTTAAAGGGTATCAGTGAATTGAAATTTTGGGGGTTTTAAAGATTGCAAACAAAAAGGGGGACATTAAACTATCATCAGGACTCTATAAGGCTTTAAAATTTCTCGTTCGGGTCAACCTACTCCCAACCCGTAAGTACTTAGGGACTCCCAATCCAACGTTTAAACTCTCAAACTTTAGGGCCCCAAATCACCACATCCTAAACCAAAACTTCCCGGTTTTTCAAGCTCTACACCCTAAATGGGTCCTGTACTAACTATTTTATTGAAAACCGGGGCCACTCGCCCCAACGGAACTCCACTGGACCCCCATAACTTAGTCGGGACTCAAAATTTTCCTATCGTGCACGCATTTCTCTGCTCTTAGCGGGTCTCCTCGGGGGCTTACATTAAAATTAAAGTTCTCATAAGCAGGCGACCAGCCAGGGCATGGATATGATCCCGCCCCCGGCCGCCTGCTCCTTTCCGTTCTTGAAATACAAACAAAAATGTATAAAAATTTACATTTATTCTGAGCGCCTAAAGCGCTTATATATATTGTTATTTTGGCAACCTCGCGCCGACCAGCGCGAGATTTAGTTGTTTATCGGTCACTGGCAATAAGCGAACAACGAGCCCTGCTAGGGGCATTAAGCGACGTCTCGACCATCGGCTATGTATTGCTCTATTAGCATTGGTGTGTTTTTGGCACTATCGTTTTCGGTTATATTGTGTGCTTATTCGGGCGCTTCGTAATATGTATGCATATTGGAGATGTTTGACTTTGAATAGTTTACATTTTAAAATCCTGCAAACGAGCCAAGTGGCGGTAAAGATGACAAGCAAAGAAAAAAAGGGGGGGTTTAGGCTAGGTATAAAAGAGACTGCCCGATTCCCCGATCGGAGCCAGTCGAACATAGGGTTTTAAAATTTGGCGGTTGTCACCACTAAGTAGGCCGTTTTCTTGTTTTCGTGCACACGTTTTGTTTTCTTAAAGTTTTCGCTGTTTCTTGCGTTTGGCGATGCCAGGGGTGGTTGCCCGCCGTGCCCCCACGGTGGAGAGCCTCCCCTGGTTGGAGCTCCTTTTCAGTCATGCGGAGGGCCGCCTTTGCGGGCGTTGGAGTGTCGGAAGGATGCTCCGCGCGCCCGTAAAGGACGGCCCCGTCAAAATTCGCGACATTTCATTGATTTGTGCGAAAACTCGGTGTGCACGTGTTTCGACTGGTTCCCCGCTCCTCGGACAATGGCCCTCTTTCACAGGTCCGAGGAGTGACCAAAATATTTCTCCTAGGGAAATAGTAGCGTTCAAAATTTCTAGGTTATGGCAAAACCGGTCACACTTTCGTTCTACGCGATGCCAAAAGAAAAGGTTTTGCCCCGCGGTAAGAGACTCCGTTTGGAAGAGACAATTAAGTGGTGTTTTGAAAGGATTAATCAAAATTTCAAAGGTGATAGGAGTGACACTGGGACGTAGCCGTCTGCATCCTCGGGTGACACGAGTTGTCCCCGTTTGCCTTAAATCGAACAGCAGCGTCGAATCTCCATTCGTTCGCTGGCCTTCCTGTCTTTTATTAGCATGCGATGCAGACGACTGCGGACCCGCCCGTGAAAATTTTAAGAGAGACGCTTGCCGAGCCGAGAGTGAAACAGAGACTGGAGCTGGCGGCGGACGAAAAAGTTAACATAAGCCTGGGAGGAACGTGTGTTTTCTAACCGTGCAACTACGGGGAAAACTCAGGTCGCTGCCCACTCCCGGAGCTCTCCGGGAGCGAATATCGAATTAGTTCGGCTGCTCGTGGGCCACTCCAGTTGCTGTTGGAATTGCACGAAATTCTGGAACTTCGGCCTTGCCTACTCAAAATCCAAACCATTCAAAAAGGGACCGAGCATAGTGAGCCAGTGGGTAAACCTGTGTACAATTGGCAAAAGCGCGACTAGGAAGGTCCCGGTAAAATTAGTGGTTTCATCAAAAAAATTGTGTCTGGCTTTCTTCAGACGAAAATTCTTATGGGTACAAAACGTTGAAGTTTGAGTAGTGTATACCTTAGGGTATCTTGCAGGGTACCCGAAATAAAATTTTTTCTCATCTATTATATGTTGTAAATACGTTGTCGTATGCCCCGATTGGGCGATATTCTTTCTTAGTGTGTTGAAAATGAGTGGGAAAAGATTCAAGAGTAAAACAATTGAATCGTGTGTCACTTTATGTAGCTGTTAGGAATCTTGCATATCCTACGAAGCCAAAGTCCGAGCCCGCCACCCTCTCTCCGCATCGCGCCACGTCCGTGTTTTCATGAAATAGCAGAAAGGCTCACCATCGCGAAACCCTCTCCGAAAGCAACGCTCCGCATAGCCTGCCGGCCGACGCGTATGAGTGGCAATTAGAATCTTGACACTCAAGGGACTGGGGCCTCCGCCTCAGTGCCCCTGTGTTATCATAAGTAATCAAAATTTAGAGAACGATAATCAAAATTTAACGCTCCCAGATCAGAAACGGGACCATAGTGCATAGGACACACCAACGGGGAATCTCCCTAGGACCAGAGAACCCCGCTTAGGGGATTAAGTGGATAATGAGGGAAAGGCGAGTCAGCCTTATTACCTGTGAGCAGGCTTAGGGGTTGACTCTCCCTCGGGGGACCTTCATACCTCTAGATACGTGGGCCAATATAGGGGCCAGGCCGAACACCCTGGTTAACCCGCCGGCAGCCTGCTAAGCTAAGCGGTTCCCTTAGGTCATCGTATAGATCACCGGGGAGTCGTGGAAGCCGGGGTTGTCCGGGCACCACGATAGAGTAAACCGTGGTGCAGCTGGGATCCCTTAGGGCCAGAACTGGTCCTAGTACACGTATATACATTTACGCAATGTAGCTAAGCTGAAACCGAAATTTAAATAACAACACGCCGCTAATATATGTACACAACAACAACATCGCCGACGGCCCTTACCACGGTATATACATCCAAACAGCGACATGTGGCCGAGACTCGCCAAGAGGACAAAACCGCCCGCTGGTCGGTGCGGCAAAATTTTAAGAGCAAAATATAACGGCGCTCAGGGCGCTGTTTTCTCATAGGGATATCGGCACATTTTATCTCGGGATCTAAAAACATTAGGCGGTCGGGGCAAGACCGGAATCTTGCCCTGGCAGCCCGACTGCTGATAAAAGTTTAAAATTTAATATATCTTTTATAAGAGGCCCGTTAGAGGCCATTTTAGGAGAAAAAATATTCAAAATTTTGATGTCCCATTTGAGTTTAGGTGATCCTGAGCGAACCCGTGGAGGTGGGCGGTCCCGGTTTTGAAGTTAGGTAAACAGTTAGGGTGGGACCCGATAAGTGTACCGGGCTCAAAAAATCGGGAAATTGTAATTATTTTGGGTGCCCTTTTAGGCGTGGAAAGTCGGCGGCTTATGCGCATGTTCGGGGATGCGTAAGTACTTAGGGGACCCAAATTTTTTGACCCGCCCGGCCAATTTGACACCCTAGAGAGTCCTTGATATGGTTTAGTCACCCCCGTTCCCTTGGGTTTAGTATGAAGCCCGAAATTAGAACTTTTGCCGCCGCACCTGAAAATACGGCCTTAGAAGTTTGTATGCCGCAATATTCGCCCTTTCGCAAGCTGAAAGTCCAGGATATCCGAATGGGATCGACTACCCAGACCCCACGCTTAAATAATTATACATATTTTTATGCACATAACAACGTAACGAGCAACGACACACCAAAGATATTGGCAATCAATAGTAATCCAACGGCGTGTGTACTGGGACTAGGCTCAGGGCGACCGAATTTTCTCTTGAGACCACGGATTCCTGAAACCTCCGTCGGTCCCCGGCACCTCCGAGCGCACACCCGTCCTCCACAACAAGTACAATATAATATACGAAACAATTTATGCACAAATTATGCCATCAACTCAAATTCACAAGGATCGACCGGACACCCCTAACCGTTACTCTCTCTTTCACGTTCGGTGCCAAAATCATCCCGAGCACCTTCGGGCAGTGGAGTGTAGCCTCACAAGTATAGCATACGCAAAAATACAGTATTTTTATTTCACATTAATAATAACATGACACAATTATCATATCAAATGGAAGTCACACTCCACCGGCATCCGGTCGTCCATCCCCTCTGTTCCCAACGAATTTAGTACGTTTTAGCCGCTTTGTCGCTTTCATAGAATTTGGGCTGTTACAATTGCAGCAACGAAGATACTTTGAATAAAACTGAAAATATTGAAAAACATTTCCATGTTTTGTGAAAATTTGACTAACGATCGAACTTCGTCAACAGCGCGGCGGCCGACAGAGTAAACACGATGTACTCCCAAACTCGCAAACTCGATCTGTACGACGCTTATAGAAAGCGGCAGTGACAGAAATCTGCTGCCGCTATTTTTTGCATTGCCAACATTATCCGATTGCGACTGCGAAAGCCTCGCATCTTCTAATTTAATTCCGATTAAACTACGGTTATCGAAAGTTATATTGCAAGTCGGGCCCATGTCAACTTTAGGGGCTTCCCGATTCCCGTGGGAAAATTTATTTTATGTATATGTGTGCCTTGTATAAATAGACACACACAAAAATTGTTTATTTTTTACAAATCGGGAATTTTTGGGAAGGAAATTTTTTCCCCAAAATTCCCTGGAATTTTTGGGAAGGAAATTTTTTCCCAGAAATTCCCGGGAATTTTTGAAAAAGAATTTCCTTCCCAAAAATTCCCGAGAATTTTTGAAAAAAATTTCCTTCCCAAAAATTCCCGAATTTTTTTCCCGAAAATTTTTTTAATTTACAGAGCTTTTTGGAACACTTTTTGTTCTTCAATGAATATATACTAAATATATATAAAATAAAAACACGTAGAAGCGCTTGGGTCAGCGAAATAACACACAACGCACTCGTAAACACACAAAGCGGAATAGCTAGAGAAACCACATTAAAACTTTACGCGGGTGCCAATCAGTTGAAATTTTCTTAGATGGGTGTTTCGGCCTGCTCTGGTAAAGCTTGATACCTAAAAGTTCACGTCATCTATGTATGTATATAATGACGTACAATAATATCCGATAGGGTAGAAACACTGCTACTAACTCAATCGAACTTACACTGATTTGATATAAAATTGTCGGGTCGGGTTGTCTTAACAACAAAGCCACTAACAGTCTACTGCCGCGGCTGAATAATTGTTTCCGCTGCAATTATAAATGGCAGTGGTCACCTCCGTAGGGCTTCCGTTGATCGCTACTTTTGCCGGGCACAGCAGTAACGCTGAAAGGCTTCTGTGTTTTTGGAAGACTGACTCCCGATATGCTTTATGCTTAATACGTTGACAGGATTATCAGCTATGTGGCTCGAATTCGAACAGGGCTGTTCCAGTCAAACGCGGCCGGGTGAATGGCGAATAATACTCATGTAAACCCTGGACGAAGATGAGGCGACATACTCAGCCCGTTTTTATATAGCTCGGCTGACTTGCTCCACTTTTAGCTTAAATGTAGAAATATATGCCTTCCCGCTTCTTAGTCTTGCTTGGCAATACAGCGTTTGATTCTTACCTTCCCGGGAAAGTTTGTGAATGTTACTTTGCTCGCGCGCTGGAAGAACAATTTAACAGCCGGCGAAATTAAATCTACATTCAAAGAACTTCACAAAGACCGTGACGATGAACTTTATACAGGCATTGCGAAAGACGAGCCAGACGACACTATGGCATATTACAAGTGTCCACCTAACGCCATCAATGTTCAAGCGCTTGATCGATTCAACATTAGTTACCTTGACTACCAGCAATCTTTCAGCGCTGATCTTTCAACGCCAGAGCTGTTGAAAAGTTTATTAAATATATCTTGGCAGGGTGATTACATTCGTTATTATGCGAAAGCATTGAACAAAACTCCCCGTGACAGTGATCTGTCACCACTGAGCAGCAGTTCCGGATCATTGTGCAGTATTACTACGGGGAGCTCGACCTCGGATTCATTATCGTCGCAGACTACTGTCCGAAATCAGCCACTATCTACACAACTTTGTGAAAATTCACGTATTGACAACGAAGACTCAAATGATAGATCGATAAGTCGCTTCGGAGTATCTGACATACCATCTCCTAGCGGGAACCAATCTAGTTCTGAGGTTCCAATATCTAGCGAAGAACCACCAACAAAAAGAAATCGTTATCAACAAATGTGTGACATAATATGCCAGGGGTCGAAAAATAGCCCTGAAATGTAACATGTGTATCTTTTTGGTCAGTTATATTATTGTTTTACAATATTTTTGAACATTAATTTTGACGCCAGTAATGGTTTTATTTGATGCTAAAATCTAAACCGTGAGAAATTAAAATCTGCCTAGAGCCTAATCTTGGCCATTTCTTGTATATCTGGTTCTCATAAGTTCCCGCTGTGTTTTTAGCGGAGCTGTACACAGAGTTTCTAAAATATTTATTATTCACAATCGGGAAACGTGATTATAGTCCTATTGTACTCGTCAGGAACGAACGAAAATCGAATTGAAATCGTCAAAATATTGTCTATCGGTGAGCATGTTTCGAATGAAGTTCGAACGCATCTTGAACAAATATCGGTGAGCATGTTTCGAACGAAATTCGAACGCATCTTGAACAAATTTTAATCATGCACGCTAATAATTCTAACAAAACCCAACGAAATTCGAGCGTTATTTGCTTCAAAATTTTTAATTTTTCGAAAGAACGTCGAGTCAACATCTTGCATAAGCTGCTGCAGGATTGCTTATAATCTCGCGGAACAGTGGATCCAGGGTCATTTGTCCTATCAGTCGCATCAGCATTACAAACAAAACATTTATAATAAGACCTTGACCTCTGCATGTATGAAACGCAATCAAAAGTCTTTATGTATTTCCGTTCATAAAAAATTTGAATAATTTCTTTTGTAGTGAGCATATTCACGTCACGCATGACATGGTATTAGAAGTTTGCTGTAGTATGATTAAAATTGCAATATTATGTTGGAACGTTTCATTGTCACATAGTGTTGTGATCAATTGATATTTTTGTTGGAACGCTTCATTTTCACATAGTGTTGTGATCAATTGATATTTTCGTTTAGACCTCCACTTTCCACCTCGTGGTTACGCCCCAGTCCCACTTCAGATATTCGCCCAAACCGCTATCGGCTGATACTCGCTATATGAAGCAGATTTAATTTCCATGGGACTGACATGCAGTCGCAATGTGTGGCCAGCCTTGTCAAATCATTTTATTTTATGGCTATAGAAACCTTTATTTAGCAACGACAGGGTCGAAGTTTACTTTGTTTGTGCTTGCTTTAGCTAAGTTTTTGGATGTTATTTGGTGTAGTGTTGGTATCATCGCCATCAGTGTCAATATACGCACGGATCAACAAACATTATTAACCGCAGCTATTTTGTGTGGGAAGTAGTAGTGTTATTGCTATAATATATATACCGTTTCCTAATCTTGCATAGATACTACAAACACACCGATATGTAGCTATACCGGCTGGCTGGATTTAGGTAGTATATATATGGAGTTGCAAGGGGCTCTGCTGTTATTTTGAAACAATTTTTTTCTTTTGTCCATCCGTATGATGTGCACGAATGTTTTGCGTTGCGCTTGACGCGAGCATTGCCTTCGACCCTGTGTGCGTGTTTAATAGCTAGCCAGCCAACTGATCGAATTTGTGTGTATGATTCTGTGTATTTTCCTACAAATCGGGTATTTTTGGGAAGGAAATTTTTTCCCGCCAATTATGGGGAATTTCTGGGAAGGAAATTTTTTTCCCCATATCAGACCCAAATTTTTGTTGCAATCGAGCTCGCTCCGCCGTATCAGTTTCTGAATTCAAGTCTACAAGTAACGAGGCCAACCGACACATGCTGGACGGACATCGGATCGCGGTTGGTTTCAGAGCGTGGTAGATACATCTGATAACTGGGTAAAGAGAGAGAAAAAGGGTGTGCGAAAAGACTGGGTTGTGGTGAACGTGATCCTTCGCCAGAACGCGTCATGTGGGGAAGATTTAGCCAAGAGATTAAATCGCACGCAATTCGCCCGTTAACCGTCGCTGTGCTCTTTCGTCGTTGAGCTTGGAAACGTGCAATCCACTAAGTATTGCAGGCAATGATCACGTTCACCCACCCATGCAGCGCCACTTGAAGAGATATGACGGTGAAAAGAAACAAGAGAGCGTATAACCGTTTACGAGATAGAGTCGCTTGGTTGCGAAGCACCCGTAGTAAAAAAATTAAATCCGGCCGAGGTCGCGTCCCGTTTGACGAGACCGGCCCTCGTAAGATAAAGATACTACACGCCCTCAAAGATCATACACGCAGCGCTCCGTCAACGTTCAACCTTTCGGACTCGGACGCCGACCCGGTCGTAGACAAGGCATATGGGAAAGCTGGCAACGTCGATCCATGTATTTGGCTGACGCGGCCTTTGTTTCCCCGTTTTCGTAATCCCCGTCGCTCCCTTTACAGTCTCGGCGGAACGTACTTTTAGTGGTAAATGAGGATACTACCTGGCGGAATTGACTTAGCATGTACGAGTTATTCCGAGCCCAAATGGAGCTCATGCATTACAATTAACCAAGTTATAAGTAGCAAATCAGACAAATTTCGGGATGCGGGTTCCGCGTTTTCAAAAGAGCACAAAACGGAGCTCATAACCTGCAATGTCGCCAACCCATCTATACGATTAAAATAAGCTAGGCGAGTATGGATTTTGATAGTACACCTTAGGGGTGAGGTCTAGGAGAAGTTCGAGAATAGATAGCTGGCTCGCATCACGCTCAAATTACTTATGTATATAGTCGAAATACAGGGCACCGTGTGTGGTGCCCGGAATATTTGTGCATTGTACTTTATAAAGTGTACGTTATTTTATTCCTTGAATGCACCCGACCAGGGTGATGTTTTATTGTGTCTTGATTACCAGAGCGAAGAAGAGTAAACGATTGAAGTGTGGAATTTGTTCCAAGCGAATTAGATCTTTTTAAGGTTTAAGTATGCTTCGCCTTAGCGAAATTCTGGGGTTACTTCCAAAATACGACATGTGCTGTAAGGCCCGCTCGTGAACCCTCCCACCGCACACCGCATTTTGAATACTCTCCAAGTCCGCCCGCGGCCCATCATTAGCCAAAGCACCGGAAGCGCTGGCCTCTCCCGGACCACCCAAGACCACAGCGTGCTCGCACACTTCTCGCTCCTTGTTTCGCTGAACCGCCGTATGCCTCGCTCATAACCATACCATAGAACTATTATACAGACAGAATCCCATTAAACTGCAATAAGGCACGCAAGCTAAAGTAGGCGAGCCCATAAGGTGCACCCGCCTAAACTCAATTAGTGTAACACGGTCGCCCGTGTCGCCCTAATGCTAATGTCGTATGGACCGAAATCAATTAACAAATTAACGCCCTCAAACCCAGTCAACGCTCCACGCACTCTAATCTCCCCAAAACCGGTAAGCACTTCGAAACGAGTAGGCCGAACTGGTGTACATTCCTAAGTTAACTAAATCCAAGCAATTCCAGGTATGGCTTTCTAAAGGCCCAGGGATTTAAGATAACACCTCGGGTCCTCAAGCAACCCTCTCGAAGAAATTGGGACTCACCGCCTAGAGCTTTCTGAGGGGTTTCAACCTAGGACCCAAGGACGGAATGAGGGAATAACGGGTCAGCCTTATTACCTGTGAGTAGGCTTAAGGGTTCACCCTCCCTCAAGGGGACCTCCATACAGCTAGATACGTGGACCGATATAGGGGCCAGGCCGAACATCCTGTTAAACCCACCGGAAGCCTACTAAGCAAAGCGGTTCCCTTAGGTCAACCAGGGGTTCACAGAGGGGTCGTGGAAGCCGGTGTTGTCCGGGCACCACAGCGATAAAATAGGGTGGTGCAGCTGGGATCCCTTAGGGCTAGAACTGGTCGTAGTACACTAAGCCTTATAAGCTTCGTGTATTTTATAGTACTTAGACCAAGCTTAAGTCAGGGCGTTAGTCGCGAACTGAAAAGTGAGGTGGGGGCAGCTTCACACCAGTAGTACAAATATGCTATCGAAAAGTAATAGTGAATTCACAAAATCTATGCGTCAGAAATTTAAACCGCCCCCTAAATCTAAAAATTGTAAGCGAGGACCTGTTCGCCGTGGTTAATCATCACAAGTGTTTACCCCTCGGATTAAATTTATGATTTTTTCTATATTTGGGAAAAATTATTGTAGACAACGAATAAACTTTTATTCAATTTTGTACAAAACGGATTACTAACCAAATAATAATGATAAAATAAAAAACAAGGAAAACAAATATGTGTTAAATGTATTCAATGTGGCGAAGGCCTTTAACTTTTATGCACCAAGGAAGTGCCGCCCCCGCCCTTTAGTATCGAATTTTCATGGATTGATTCGTGCTTTTGGTACGGAAATTTTTTACTCTCCACTTTAAAAACATGATAATTAACAAATTTTCGTCGAAAATGTACCTCGAATTTTCGCTGCTTCTGATGAAATACTACATTTATGGCTTCTTGCTTTATCGGGGTCTCCCTTAGCACAAAGCTTTGGCCAACAGAGTCCCTTATCAAAAGTTTGGGTGTGCCACTATTTTAAGTTGTGCGTTGTTACTTCATACACGAGGCACGCTAACATATAATTTCGTTTCAAACCAACTTCTCGGGCCGGTCCAAACTTGCATTCACGGAATTAACGTTGCAACGCTTACCTTTGGTGAATATGAAATCTACCTTTGCGGTGTATCTCTGAAGGTCGAGTAACTTTTTCTTTCCCAAATATTCCCGAATTTTCCCGTTTCCCGACTATTGCCGACTTTTCCTTCCCAAATATTCCCGAATTTTCCGATAATTCCCGACTTTTCCTGCACAAAAATTCCTGATTTTCCCGACTTTTCCTTCCCAAAAATTCCCGATTTTCCCGTTTCTCGACAGTTGCCGACTTTTCCTTCCCAAATTTTCCCGTTTCCCGACAATTGCCGAACTTTCGTTCCCAAAAATTCCTGCTTTTTCCGTTTCCCGACAATTGCCGAGTTTTTCTTCCCATAAATTCCCGATTTTCCCGTTTCCCGACAGTTGCTGACTTTTCCTTCCCATAAATTCCCGATTTTAACGTTTCCCAACGGCTGCCGACTTTTCCTTCCCAAAATACCCGATTTTCCCGTTTCCCGACTTTTCCTTCCCAAAAATTCCAGATTTTCCCGTTTCCCGACAGTTGCTGACTTTTCCTTCCCATAAATTCCCGATTTTCCCGTTTCCCAACGGCTGCCGACTTTTCCTTCCCAAAAATTCCCGAATTTCTCTGTCAACTCCCAACTTGTCCTTCCGTTACATTCCCGAATTTTCTCGTTTTGCAACAAGTCCCGAGTTTTCCTTCCCAAAATTCCCGATTTTCCCGTTTCCCGACAATTGCCGAATTTTCCTTCCCAAACCCTCCCGACTTTTCTTCCCAAAAATTCCCGATTTTCCCGTTTCCCGACAGTTACCGACTTTACCTTCCCAAAAAATTCCCGATTTTCCCGTTTCCCGACAGTTGCCGAATTTTCCTTCCCAAATATTCCCGAATTTTCCCGTTTTCCGACTGTTCCGACTTTTCCTTCCCAAAAATTCCCGATTTTCCCGTTTCCATATAATTCCCGACTTTTCCTTCCCAAATATTATCGCTTTTACCGATAATTTCAGACTTTTCCTTCCCAAAAATTCCCGATTTCTCATTTTCCCGATAGAAAAATTATCTTCCCAAAAATTCCCCATTTGTAAAAAATAAACAATTTTTGTGTGTGTCTGTTTATACAAGACACACATATACATAAAATAAATTTTCCCGCGAGAATCCGGAAGCCCCTAAAGTTGCCTCATTCTACTTACCTCTTTTTTTTCCTTTTTTTTTTGTTTTTTTTTTTTTTTTTTTTTTTTTTTATTATGCCCAAAATGGTAATAAATATACGTAATTTTTGATTTGTATAAGCATTAGATAGAAATTGTTTGAGTATATATTATAGTTTAAATCATAATTTAGTTTTGGTTGCGGAAAAGATTTGGAAAAAATAGTTGTTATGGTAATTTATTTATTAAAAGATATATTTGATGTGTCTTTTAAATATATATATATTATGTTTTAATATGTATATTATAGTATAATAATATTATTATAGAAAATATATATTATATATTATATCATGTTTTGCGATTATTTTATAATATGTAAATAATGATATTATGTATTTATTGCGTTATTTAAAATGTGTATTTTAAAAAAAAAGATTTGGTGGTGAATATGATAAGTTTTAGTTATTTTGTTGTTATTATTTGTTATATGTTTCTGTGTATAAATTTAAAATGTAAAAATTGTTGTTAAAAGTAGGTCACTGTCAAAATGGAATTTAGTTTCGTTCTGCTTTTGCATGATGCACATGTTGGAGTTGAGGCAGTTGTAAATAAAACATTGTTGTTGTATTAGTCATTATTGTTTAGCTCATTTCTAGTCTGATGATGCATTTTGAAGGTGGGCAAGTTTTAGAAATCGGATAGATATTTGGTTTTTTTAAATATTATAGTAAGTATTGATATATGTCATAATGGATGTAGTGGTTAGGGGATAATTATAGGAGGCATTGTATTGAGGCCGTGTATCTTCTATGGTATCCTCCAGGGCGCTTGGTGTGCGCAGACCCTCTCTCGCGTTAAAATGTGAGAGTAAAATTTTAAAATGGATTGGAGAAATGGTGGAAATTTGAAAGTGGGTTGTCTGGTCAAGGAAATATCATCATCTTTTTTCAGCACCATTAAGGAATCATAATTTGTGTATTTATTGGAGATTGCTTCTCTTTCCTCATTAGCTCTAATATGATAGTAGTGTATGATTTATGTGTATATATTATAAGGTGTTAGGTTATTGTGGATTAGGGGAATTTATTTCGCTTGGTTTATTAGTATATTAATGTTGTTTTTGAAGAAAAATGCAGCAAGTCATTGGAAGTTGTTACAATAATGGTTAGTGGTTTGGTTTTTTTTGTTTTAATATTGTGATAATTTGTTATTTTTTAAAAGTTTATTTGAATTGAAGATTTATAAATGTGAGTGTTTATTGGGAAAATTTAGTGATTTAATTTTTGTGAAAATATTGGACAAGTGGCAATTTCATTTTAAGGGAAGATGGATTTTAAGGTCGAAATTTCAGGCGCAGGAGTGAAAATGTAGAATATACTTTTGGGGAAATAAATGTTATTTAATTTTTTAGAATGAGTGTAATAATATGATTGTGAAGTGGAATTTTAGTTTTTTTTCTGTTTTATATAATTTTAAATATTATATTTTAATATTATATTATTATATATAAATAGAAAGTTGTAAATTGTTATGAAAGGAAGAATTTATTAGGAAGAAAATGTAATTGTAAAAAATAATATAATAAATAAAAAATTATTAATAAAATAATTTTATAATTTTTTTATATAAAAAAATATTTTAAATTTTATATATAATTTTATTATAAATTATAAAATTTTTATAATAAAATAAAAAATTTATAATTTTTATAAATAAATTATATATATAATTTTTATTTTGTATGAAAAATATAAAATTAATTAAATATAATTAAAATATCGGTAAAAAAGAAATATGTTGGTAGGGAGTCGGCAATTGTCGGGAAACAGGAAAATCGGGAATTTTTGGGAAGGAAAAGTCGGCAGCTGTTGGGAAACGGGAAAATCGGGAATTTTTGGGAAGGAAAATTTGGCAACTGTCGGGAAACGGGAAAATCGGGAATTTATGGGAAGGAAAAGTCGGCAACTGTCGGGAAACGGGAAAATCGAGAACTTTTGGGAAGAAAAAGTCGGCAATTGTCGGGAAACGGAAAAATCGGGAATATTTGGGAAGGAAAACTCGGCAATTGTCGGGAAACGGGAAAATTCGGGAATATTTGGGAAAGAAAAGGTTACTCGACCTTCAGAGATACACCGCAAAGGTAGATTTCATATTCACCAAAGGTAAGCGTTGCAACGATAATTCCACGAATGTAAGTTTGGACCGGCCCTAGAACTTGGTTTGAAACGAAATTATATGTTAGCGTGCCTCGTGTATGAAGTAACAACGAACAACTTAAAACAGTGGCACACCCAAACTTTGGTAAGGGACTCTGTTGGTCAAAGCTTTGTGCTAAGGGAGACCCAGATAAAGCATGAAGCCATAAATGTAGTATTTCATCAGAAGCAGCCAAAATTCGAGGTACATTTTTGACGAAAATTTTGTTAATTATCATGTTTTCAAAGTGGAGAGTAAAAAATTTTCGAACCAAAAGCACGAATTAATCCAGAAAACTCGATACTAAACGACGGTGGCGGCACTTCCTTGGTGCATAAAAGTTAAAGGCCTTTGCCACATTGAATACATTTAACACATATTTGTTTTTCCTTGTTTTTTATTTTATCTTTATTATTTGGTTACTAAACCGTTTTGTACAAAATTGAATAAAAGTTTATTCGTTGTCTACAATAATTTTCCCAAATATAGAAAAAATCATAAATTTAATTCGAGGGGTAAACACTTGTGATGATTAACCACGACGAACAGGTCCTCGCTTACAATTTTTAGATTTGGGGGGTTTAAATTTCTGACGCATAGATTTGTGAATTCACTATTACCTTTCGATAGCATATTTGTACTACTGGCGTGAAGCTGCCCCCACCTCACTTTTCAGTTCGCGACTAACGCCCCCACTTAAGCTTGGTCTAAGTGTTATAAAATACACGAAGCTTATAAGGCTTAGTGTACTACGACCAGTTCTAGCCCTAAGGGATCCCAGCTGCACCACCCTATTTTATCACTGTGGTGCCCGGACAACACCGGCTTCCACGACTCTTCTGTGAACCCCTGGTTGACCTAAGGGAACCGCTTAGCTTAGTAGGCTTCCGGTGGGTTTAACAGGACGTTCGTTCTGGCCCCTATATCGGTCCACGTATCCAGCTGTATGGAGGTCCCCTTGAGGGAGGGTGAACCCTTAAGCCTACTCAGAGGTAATAAGGCTGACCCGTTATTCCCGCATTCCGTCCTTGGGTCCTAGGTTGAAACCCCTCAGAAAGCTCTAGGCGGTGAGTCCCAATTTCTTCGAGAGCGTTGCTTGAGGACCCGAGGTGTTATCTTAAATCCCTGGGCCTTTGGAAAGCCATACCTGGAATTGCTTGGATTTAGTTAGCTTAGGAATGTACACCAGTTCGGCCTACTCGTTTCGAAGTGCTTACCGGTTTTGGGGAGATTAGAGTGCGTGGAGCGTTGACTGGATTTGAGGGCGTTAATTTGTTTCGGGTATTTCGGTCCATGCGACATTAGCATTCGGGCGACACGGGCGACGGTGTTACACTAATTGAGTTAAGGCGGGTGCAACCTATGGGCTCGCCTACTTTAGATTGAGTGCCTTATTGCAGTTTAATGGGATTTTGTCTGTATAATAATTCTATGGTATGGTTATGAGCGAGGCATACGGCGGTTCAACGAAACAAGGAGCGAGAAGTCTGCGAGCACGCTGTGGTCTTGGGTGGTTCGGGGGAGGCCAGCGTTTCCGGTGCTTTGGCTAATGATGGGCCACGCGCGGACTTGGAGAGTATTCAAAATGCGGTGTGCGGTGGGAGGGTTCACGAGCGGACCTTACAGCACATGTCGTATTTTGGAAGTAACCCCAGAATTTCGCTAAGGCGAAGCATACTTAAATCTTAAAAAAGATCTAATTCGCTTGGAACAAATTCCACACTTCAATCGTTTACTCTTCTTCGCTCTGGTAATCAAGACACAATAAAAAATCACCCTGGTAGGGTGCATTCAAGGAATAAAATAACGTACACTTTATAAAGTACAATGCACAAATATTACGGGCACCACACACGGTGCCCTGTATTTCGACTATATACATAAGTAATTTGAGCGTGATGCGAGCCAGCTATCTATTCTCGAACTTCTCCTAGACCTCACCCCTAAGGTGTACTATCAAAATCCATACTCGCCTAGCTTATTTTAATCGTATAGACGGGTTGGCGACATTGCAGGTTATGAGCTCCGTTTTGTGCTCTTTTAAAAACACGGAACCCGCGTCCCGAAATTTGTTTGATTTGCTACTTATAACTTGGTTAATTGTAATGCATGAGCTCCATTTGGGCTTGGAATAACTCGTACATGCTAAGTCAATTCCGCCAGGTAGTATCCTCATTTACCGCTAAATGTACGTTCCGCCGAGACTGGAAAGGGAGCGACGGGGATTACGAAAAAAGGGGAAACAAAGGCCGCGTCAGCCAATTACATGGATCGATGTTGCCAGCTTTCCCATATGCCTTGTCTACGACCGGGTCGGCGTCCGAGTCTGAAAGGTTGAACGTTGACGGAGCGCTGCGTGTATTATCTTTGCGGTGCGTGTATTATCTTTATCTTACGAGGGCCGGTCTCGTCTAACGGGACGCGAACTCGGGCGGATTTAAGTTTTTTTAAATCTACGGGCGGATTTAAATTTTAAATTTCTACGGGTGCTTCGCAACCAAGCGACTCTATCTCGTAAACGCTTATACACTCTCTTGTTTCTTTTCACCGTCATATCTCTTCAAGTGGCGCTGCATGGGTGCCTGAACGTGATCATTGCCTGCAATACTTAGTGGATTGCACATTTCCAAGCTCAACGACGAAAGAGCACAGCGACGGTTAACGGGCGAATTGCGTGCGATTTAATCTTTCGGCTAAATCTTTCCCACATGACGCGTTCTGGCGAAGAATCACGTTCACCCCAACCCAGTCTTTTCGCACACCCTTTTTCTCTCTCTTTACCCAGATATCAGATGTATCTACCACGCTCTGAAACCAACCGCGATCCGACGTCCGTCCAGCATGTGTCGGTTAGCCTCCTTACTTGTAGACTTGAATTCAGAAACTGATACGGCGTTGCGAGCTCGATTGCAACAAAAATTTGGGTCTGATACGGGGACAGAAATTTTTTTCAATAATTCCCGGGAATTTCTGGGAAAAAATTTTCTTCCCAAAAATTCCCGGGAATTGTCGGGAAAAAATTTCCTTCCCAAAAATACCCGATTTGTAGGAAAATAAATAAATAGAATCATACACACAAATTCGATCAGTTGGCTGGCTAGCTATTAAACACGCACACAGCGTTGAAGGCAATGCTAGCGTCAAGGGCAACGCAAAACATTCATGCACATCATACGGATGGACAAAAGAAAAAATTGTTTCGAAATGACAGCAGAGCCCGCAACCAAAAAACACCAAACCCAGCCGCGACCCCGGGGGGATCCGCAAAGGGGGCGTAAAGCCCTCAACTCAATATATATACTCCCAAATCCAGCCAGCCGGTATAGCTACATACCGGTGTGTTTCTGACCTTTCGAATAGGGAAGTTAAAAATATAAGACTACTACTTCCTACACAAAATAGCTGCGGTTAATAATGTTTGTTGATCCGTGCGTATATTGACACTGATGGCGATGATACCAACACTACACCAAATAACATCCAAAAACTTAGCTTAAGCAAGCACAAACAAAGTAAACTTCGACCTTGTCGTTGCTAAATAAAGGTTTCTATAGCCATAAAATAAAATGATTTGACAAGGCTGGCCACACATTGCGACTGCATGTCAGTCCCATGGAAATTAAATCTGCTTCATATAGCGAGTATCAGACGATAGCGGTTTGGGCGAATATTTGAAGTGGAACTGGGGCGTAACAACGAGGTGGAAAGTGGAGGTCTAAACAAAAATATCAATTGACCACAACACTATGTGAAAATGAAGCGTTCCAACAAAAATATCAATTGATCACAACACTATATCAAAATGAAACGTTCCAATATCAATTGCAATTTTAATCATATTACATCAAACTTCTAATAACATGCCATGTGTGACGTGAATATGCTCACTATAAAAGAAATCATTCAAATTTTTTTATGAACGGAAATACATAAAGACTTTTGATTGCGTTTCATACATGCAGAGCTCAAGGTCGTATTATAAATATTTTGTTTGTAATACTGATGCGACTGATAGGACAATGACCCTGGATCCACTGTTCTGGGAGATTATAAGCAATCCTGCAGCAGCTTATGCAAGATGTTGACTCGACGCTCTTTCGAAAAATTAAAAATTTTGAAGCAAATAATGCTCGAATTTCGTTGGGTTTTGTTAGAATTATTAGCGTGCATGTTTAAAATTTGTTCAAGATGCGTTCGAATTTCGTTCGAAACATGCTCACCGATATTTGTTCA